>SRLM01000785.1:7833-22548 GCA_015708895.1 Populus ilicifolia | reverse complement strand
AGCTTGCTAATAGGGAGATCAAACACATTTTGGAGAAAACACTGAACCCTAATAGGAAAGATTGGTCTTTAAGACTTAATAATGCACTTTGGGTTTATCGAACTGCTTATAAAACATCATTAGGTATGTCACCTTATAGACTAGTCTATGGAAAACCTTGTCACTTGCCTGTGGAACTTGAACATAAAGCTTATTAGGCTATTAAAGCTTTCAATTCAAATCTGGATGATGCTAGTCAACTGTGAAAATTATAAATAAATAAGCTTGAGGAAATAAGAAATGATGCATATAAAAATTCAAGAATTCATAAAGCAAGAATCAAAGAGTTTCATGACAAGAATTTACTAAGAAAAACATTCAATGTTGGTCAAAAAGTCTTGCTTTATAATTCTTGACTGCATTTATTTCCTGGAAAATTAAGATCAAGATAGAGCGGTGCTTTTATTGTGAAACATGTGTATCCATATGGGGCCTACGACATCGAGAATTCAAAGAATGACAATGTTTTCAAGGTAAATGGACAACGTCTGAAAGTTTACTTTGACAATTTTTCAGTTGAACATGACTCTATTGAATTGGGTGATCCTGTATATAAAGATTGATTTTTATTTTTTTTAGTGATTTTTGCTAGTTTCTCTCACCCCGGTAAAATGGCGGATAACGGTACTCCGTGACTTAAGTCGATTCTTTCAGTTTCCCATAATTATTGATATCTGTGTATATATTTGTGCAATTCTTTTAATCTCTCTTCCAATTCTCATTTGAAAATGGACACTAATCTTGAAAAATTAAAAAAGTATTTTCCCGCTCTGCCTCAGAATGCGATTACAAAAATTTACCGTGCTTAATGTGCAAGATTGAGATTGTTAATAAATCATGGAATTCCTGAAGATATTCATTGGTTGATTGAAGCAAAGGTCCGATTATCAGGTGAGTCCTCTAACTCTTTTATTTCACACATGCCTGGAACAAGTAAAAGTACTTTTGCAAAGAAGCGTTGTGCAAAACGACTAAAAGTTTGTCATCGATGTGCTAGATGGACTTATAATATATAATGTCATTCTTTAGGAATATATCTATAAACCGTGAAGATAAAATACAATTCATTAAGGATGGCCTGAGTAAGGAGTCTTTAGATAATCTTCTATTGACTCTTGAGACGCATCCTAGTGGAGATGTGCATCATGTAATTCATGATTTATGACCACTATTTCATAAAGAACATGATCGAATTAGTCTTGGGAATCTGACTAAAAAAGACCCTATTTGCCAGTTTTTTTAAAAACTGGATGGGAAGCCTATCCCCGACCCATAGAGGGCGTTTAAGCCATTCTTGGACGTAAAACCAAGGGAAGATGTGAGCCACAATCACAACTACCTGTACATACACATATTTTTTTTCAAAAGTAAATAAATAAATAAATAAAAATAGAGAGAGAGAGAGTGAGACTCCAGCTGGCCTACATATAGGTGTTATGATTGTCTTTCTAATTTCTCATCTATAAAACCCTCTCTTCCTTTCTTTCATTCTACTCTACCCATACATTCAACAAATATAGAAGTGTGTAGAAATAGCAAGTTCCTCAAGTCATCATATAAGAAATATTTGTGTTTTTGGTGGATCTAGTCTTGGAAAAGAAAATGAGTTTTTAGAATCAACAAATCATTTTGGTCAGGTGCTAGCTGAGAGAAAGATTCATTTAGTGTATGGGGGAGGCAGTCTTGGGTTAATGGGAGGTGTGTCAGTAGCTGCATTTTTAGGAGGTAGTCAAGTTTTGGGGGTTGTCCCCGAAGCTTTAGCACAAGGAGACATCATTGGAAAAACAATTGGAGAGGAACGTTAGATCTCTACAATGTCAGCTCGAATGAATGCAATGTTTAACCATGTTGATGCCTCATTGCTTTACCAGGTAGTCTAGGCACATTGGAAGAGATTTTTCATAGTTCTTCTTGGGCCCAACTGCACATTCACCATAAACCCATAGGTTTGTTAAATGTCAATGGTTATTATGATAAGTTGTTGTTTTTTCTTGATCACGCTGTGGAACAGGAGTTTCTAAAATCTTCTATATGACAAATCATAATCTCTGCTGCTACTACTGAATAATTGACTGACCAACTACAATCTTTCATTCCTGTAATTGATCCTTTTATGAGTCGCATAAATTGGTCAACTAAGGAAAGTCGTAAAAAGCTTAGATTGGATTTAAGCCTCCATTTGTGAATCTTTGTGTCTTTTGGTTTTATTATTGTGTTTTGTTGTTTCTTATATTTTTTTCCAATGTGTTTCAGGTTTGTTAGTGTTCGTTATTTTAGGTGATATCTTCTATACTCTATCTTTCTACCTTTAAACATTGAGGATAATGTCTTGTTTTATTTGGGAGGAGAAGGTAGTAGCTAAAAAAAAGAACTGTGTTTTCTATTTCATAAAGCATGTGCAAAATGGTTGTTATTAGGATGGCAGAGTAAAAGAGCTCTTTTGTTAAAGTGACTCTTGAGTCGTATCTTAGTAACCATTCTTAACAATTAACAAGGTCTATTATAATACTTCTTGAAATATTCAGGTTTACAAACTCTCGATTGTTATCACTTAATTCTGCTTATATACTTATTTAACATGTATTCTTAAACCTTAATTTACACACACACACTTTAACATATGATTGTGGGTTGCATATTGGATTATTACATTATTTATGTTCTTTTGTTAAAGGTAACAACCAAAAGAAAGGGATTGTATATAATTAAAAAAAAAGAAAAAAAGAAAAAAAATGATGATAATAAAAATGTAGATAATTTTGGTTTTGTAGCCTCCCTAACCTAAGCAATTAAGCCCAAATGGGTGTTTTAACACCTAAAACCCTAAAGTCAACTGATTTGGGAGCTATTGGCTCAACACTTGTTACATGGGTTGAGAAGAAAAGCTTAAGGGAATCAAACATTTCACTATCTACATATCAGTATCTGCAACCCGAGTTACAAAGCTCATAGGGGTGTCTTAACACCTAATGCCCGAAGACCAACTAGTTTGGGAGTCATTAGCTGAAAGCTCGTTACATAGGTTAAAGATGCATGATGTTTTTAAATTATATGTATATACATTTAAAAAAAAAAGAAAAAAAAGAAGACAAAAATAATAATCTCAACCTAAGGAAGTTAACCTTAAACATTAGAACAAAAAATTTGTTTTCTTCCAAGAAAAGCCCCATAATTATGTGTCAATACATTGAGCATAAAAGAAAGGTTTATTAATATCTTGTTAAGAGGTATTGAGCAGATATATAAATTTAATAAGAGTTTGTTTATCTGGATAGATTAATGGAAGTTAAATGATGAATACCTTGCTTTGTGGAATTTGCAAATTTGTTTTTCTATTTTAACGCTTTGATTACTAGGGACTAGTAATAAGCTGGTTGGGGGGTGTGATTAGTACTTAAAAGTGCATTTTTATCATGGTTTTATATCATTATTTTGCACTTGATGTATCAATAACTCCTTAACTAAAGCATGTTTTATAATAATATATCTAATAATATAAGATACCTTTAATTTGTGGTAAATATTTATTTTAAATGTAGGCCTATCACATAAATAAAAGGATTGATTGATGACTTTAAGAACTTAAATTGCAAGGATAAAGAGATGACCAAACTTAGAAAAGAGATGTCGGTGCAATCCAAACCGGAACACTGTTCAGTAATTGGGTCATATCTGGAGCTATAAATCTTAGATTTAAGTCTACAACTTTCATATGGAGCCCAAGATCTGAAAAGGCTATTTTCAAGTCCAAATTGTAGCTACAATAAAGAAGCCCGAATATGTCCTCCAGCCCAAGCACTGTTCAGTATTTTGGCCATATCTGGAGTTCTAAAAGTCCAAATGAGCTAAATTGTTTATACAAGATAGCTGAGACAATTTTCTACAACTTTTATTTTTCAAGTGGCTCCAATTTTGACGTTATCAATGACGTTTTTGGTAGACAAGAGAAGATAAGGATTGTCACCAAGTCAAGAGTTGGCCACCCACTTATTAATTAGTCATCAAATCAATAGTTCCTAATTTTGGCCTATAAAAGGAGGCATTTGCCATGCATTTAGGCATCTTGGTGTCCAGATCAAGATCATGCTATTCCTTTCTCTCTTTGTATTTTTTGTAATGTTTATGCTTTGCTTCCATTAATATGATGTTTATGCCTTTCATTTCCTTTCCTTTACTTAGTTAATTTTTAAGTTCTTATTTTGTTTATCTATTTTTCTTTCTTCCATTATGTCTATCTAAGTTAATTATGTCAAGGTGAAAAGGTGACACTAATGGTGTAAGAATAAGTATAAAGTAAATTTAATATGGACTTTAATGTTTGATATTAACATGTTTTATATTTGTTATCTTGTTCACGTTTTAATACTTTGCTTGTTAAATGACTAATCTTGATTTATGTTGTATAACACTTGGTACAACAAATGCTTGGCACTTTCATAGCCCATACTGTATGGTATAACCGACACCTGAGCTATGAAAGGAACTTGATTTGTTGTTAACATAAGTTATAATCATGAATGCTTGATAAAATTTACAAGTATTAGCATTAATTGAATAAGATGACTAATGTAAGCATGATAACAATCTATAATATGATTGGAACCTCCTTTGTATGTGGTTTCCAATTGAACAATAAGAGTTTATACTATACTTATTTGACATACCATTAGTGGATCCTTTAACCTTGACATTTTTTATTATCATTGTTTAATCCTTACTTTAATATTTCATCTCAAAGTTCTCTTCTTCTTCTTCTTCTTCTTTATTATTGTTATTGTTGTTATTATTATTATTATTATTATTACTATTATTGTTGTTATTGTTATTATTGTTGTTGTTGTGTTATTGTTATTTATAATTTGTACAATAACCTCCCTGTGGTTCGACCCCAGTCTTGCTGGGTTATGTATTACTTTGACACTCTTGCACTTGGGAGAAGACATCAATTTTTTCATCGTGTCAGCTATTTTAATGCCTAAGAATAATTTTAGATCACCAAGGTCATTGATGTGGAAACAAGTATGAATGAACTGCTTTAAACCTTTCCTGGATTCAATGTTGTTCCTGGTTATCAAAATGTCATCCACTTAGATTAATAGGGTAGTAAGAGATGTGCCATCTCTTTTGATGAAGAAGGAATAGTTAGCTTTTGACTGAAGAAAACCTATAGCAAAAATAGCTTCTGTGAACTTAGAGAACCACTATCGAGATGCTTGCTTAAGGCTATATAGTGACTTGTGGAGGCGACACACAATGTTCACCCCTGTCACCGAAGACCAAGAGGAGCAGATATATATATTTCTTCTAATAAATCACCATTTAAGAAAGCATTGTTAACGTCTAACTAATGTAAAGGCTACTTTAGACTGGCAACAATAGTAAAGAGGCAGTAGATAGTGACCATTTTTACAGTGGGGGAAAAAGTATCATGATAATCAATTCCAGAAGTTTACGTGAAACCTCGAGCGACCAGATGAGCTTTATAGTGCTCAACAGACCCATCAACCTTGTGTTTGATACGATACACCCATTTACAACTGATCGGGTGTTTACCAAGGGGCAAAGGAACAAGGCTCCATATCTGATTGTTAATGAGAGCTTGAAGCTCAAAATTCATAGTTTCCTGCCATTTAGGATCAATCATAGCAAGTTCATATAGAGTTTCCTTATCATGACTAACATTAGCAATATAATAGAGATGTGATGGAGAATATCGATTATAAGAAATAAAATGACATAAAAGATATTTCGTATCTAGTGTAGGTGTAGACGAGGTTGAGAATAATTAGTGTGGAGGCAGAATAACTTGCGAACAAACATAATCCTTAAGGCGGGCATTGGCTTCTCGAGGGCATTGAGAACGGTGAAGTGGCTGATTGGAATGACCAGAATAGGTTAAAGAAAGACAAGGTAATCTAGCTGAACAGGGGTTTGCTGTGTAGCTGGTGGAGTTAATGGAGTAAAGGAAGGTGGCTTAGGAAGAGAAGGTACTGGGTTGGTTGGTATAGGTGAATAAGATATGGGGGGATCGAAGGGGTTGATGATGATTGATGAGGAAGGAAGATAGGAATAAAAATCAAACACAATAGGAAGAGGAATGTGTAAGGTTGGTGGATTTTGTGTTGTAGGATTGACTTGTGATGGATGATAAAAAGTGTCCTCATGAAATACCACATCCTGATTGGTGAAAATTTTCTAAGTTGCAATATCGTAAAGTTGGTAAGCTTTTTGTCCCATAGGGTAACCAAGAAAAATGCATTTTATGGCATAGGGAGAAAATTTTGAGGATGGATTTATTATGTTTGCAAAAGCAATACATCCAAAAACTCACATACAAGAATAATCAGGAAGTTTGTTGTAAAGAATCTCAAAGGTTGTTTTTTTGTGAAGCAACAGAGTAGGAAGACGATTAATAATATGGATGGTAGTAAAAATGCATTCTCCCTAGAAAGTAATGGGTAAATGAGTTTGAAAACATAGAGCGCGAACAGTTTCAAGGATCTGTCTATGTTTGCGCTTAACGACACCATTTTGTTGAGGTGTATATACATAAAAATGTTGAAAGAGAACGCCTTCCTCAAGGAAAAAAAATTAATGAAAGAAATTCAGCCCCATTATCAAAATGGAATTTTTGAACCTTTGTATTGAATTGAGTGTGAACACAATGAAAAAACTAAAGAAGTAGAGTTTGTGTCACTCTTGTTATGCATTAAAAAAACCCATGTAAAATGAGAAAAATCATCTATAATGATCAAGAAATAAAAAGCACTAGAAATAGAAGGGGTTTTATAACGACCCCAAATATCATAATGAATAAAAGAAAAACACTCCGAAGTTGAAATTGAACTAGAAGGAAAAGGTTGACAATTTTGTTTTACCAATGGACAAACATCACATTTATGACTAGAATCAAAATTAAATTTAAGCAAATTATCAGCTAAAAATTGGAAACAATTAGAAGAAGGGTGTCCTAATCGGCGATGCCAAAGATTGGATGAGATAATCAAATTGCAAGCAAAAAAGTTAAAAGGAGGAGTTGAAGCCAACACCACAAGGTAATATAGGTCACCACGTTGCTTACCTATACCAATCATTGTTCTCAGCAAAGTCCTACAAAATACACCAAGATGGAAAAAAAAGTCATTGAGCAATGTAAATCATCTATTGTCTTGCCAACGGATATAAGATCAACTTTAAGGCTTGGCACATAGAGGATTATTCAATTGAAAAGAATTGTTAAATTAAATTGAGCCAGTCACAATAATTTTAGCCATGTCTCCACTAGGTAAGGAAATAAGTGCCAAAGATAATTTCTTATCAATATGCTTTAGTGATATAGGAGAAGAAGTAATGTGATGGGTTACCCCACTATGAAGTATCCAGCGATTGTGAGCAACAAGTAATAAACCTGTTGTATGTTTGAAGGTTGAGGCAGCAACAACATTAGCCTATGAAGTGATAGGCTTGGTGGTCAAGGCATTAAGTATCTGAACATATTGATCTTCAATTAAGTTAGGTAGAGAGACCTGGAGTTCCTAAAAGGTGGGATTAAAATCCACTTGATTTACAGAGGGGTTACCAAATGCAGAGTGTGAGTTATGCCTGTCATAGCCTTGGCGTTGGTGTGGTGCCTTTTCTTTATTTTTTGGATGACTAGGAGTGTAGCCAATTAATTTGTAACAGCTTACTTTCTTGTCATACATATCATCATAGTGAGTGCACTGAAAAGGCTCTTTATTACATGAATTTTTTGATTGATGCTAATGTAATCATATTATTCAATAGTTTCACCTATATTTACCTAATATTTTGTTCATGTTTTATATATAAAATGCCTTGATATTCTTTGTTTTATGTTTTGAAGGCACTTTTGAATGAAAAATGCAAAAAGGAGTAAATTGGAGATAATTGACAGATTTGACATTCAGATGATTTTTTGTGCAGAGCGTGAGTTCTAGAGATCAAAATGAAGTGATTCTAGTGGCACTGAAAAGATAACATTCATACCTTTCTAGAAATGCAATGCAAGAAAAATAAAAAGAGAAAGATCATGGAAATCACATCCTTCAAAGTCAAATCTCGCATTCTACCACTGTTGACCTTTATCTATTCAAAATTTAATATCTGGAGCTATAGAAGTCCAATTTATACAAACTCAATTTTGTTGGATTCCTAACTCAAAGGTATGTAAACACTACAAATTTTAGCTAGAAAAAATGTTAGATGAGGGAGATATGATTTTTCAAAGATGATAATTGAATTTTGCTAGCAATCAGGTTTCGTGAAGAAATGAGTCCAAATTACGTTTTCAAGTTTCTAAACCGTCATCCAAGCTTTTATATTAGCAATTTAGCTCCTCTAAGTCAAAGCTTGAAGATTTCATGCAAGGCTATTTCTCTTTTTTAGGGAAAATTATTGAAGTACTTAAATGTCAATTGTCAACTTAAGGGAGGACTACTTTGTAAATTAGGAACCAGGGTTTCTTAGCATATAAAAAGAAAGAGAGAGAGGAGAGAAGGCGGCGGCCGCCAGAATTTAAGAAACATAAATTCTCTCCTCTACAAACCCAAAAAAAATAAAATCATGCTCTCTTTATTCTTTAAGAGTAGTTGTTCAATAGTTATGCAAGGCTAAGCTATTTTCTTAGTTGTAAGGACACAACAAACTTTTGAATTTTAAGAACCTTGAGATTTATTCTTTCTTTTATTTTTAGTTTATATTATGAATGAGTATGATTTTTTTTCTATGCATATTTCTATAATTATTGTTGATAATTGATAGAGCAGAACTCTAAGTTATTTTGTGAACAATTTATTGCTAAGTTTGATATCAAAACCGGAGTTGTGATGTATGAACTTGTGAAGCAACTAAGCTTGATAATTATGGTGGAACTACATTATTAAACTTAGGGAGAACACTCAAATATCGAGTTTTTAGGGCTGCCATTGAACTAAATCATTAATACGGATGTTGTGATTGTTTATTGGTTAGGGTTAGTTATACGACGGATCCGTTAATTAACCAACATTAAGAAAAAATAAAAATTCAGAATATAAATTGTATTTTTGTTTCAAGGATTGGTTCTAATTTCTGTTGGTGGATGTGTGCTTGCAACTAAGATTTGTTTTCTTGATAAATTTCAATTTCAATTAATTTTGTTTGCTAGTTTAATTTCTTCTATAGTTTAGATCATTACAAATCAAAATCCCCCAATTGCATAACATATAGCATAAAAAATCTGACCTCAATCTTCCTTGTGGGATCGACCCCCTACTTGCTCTATACTATCTTGTGTTTTAAGTTAGGGTAATTAATTTGTGCGACTACGACATCGCAACAAATTTTGGCGTCGTTGCTAGGGAAGTAATTTTAGTTGATTCTTATGCTTGTATTGTTATTTTTAGTTGCTGTGATTTTTTATTTATATTTCTAAAAAAAAAGAAATAGAATTTTTGCTTGAGGCGGTACTGTTCAAAACAGAATTGTTTGTGGAATTAAATTTCAGCTTTTCTTTTCCTGAAAGAAAACAATGTTCTGAACAAGACTAGTATTACATTACTAGCCCCACCCTATTGAGGCCAAATTCCATTGTTTTGTAAGGTTTTTAGGCAGTTTTATTTTTCTAGCGTAGGATTTTCATATAATTTGCATTGTTTTCGGTCTCTTATGTGATTGGTTTCTTTTGAGTTTTCTTGATGATTTATGCCAGTAACTCATTCTGCTAATCAAATTCAAGTGCAGTTGGATCTCGAAATAGAAAAAACTTTATGCAGGTTACGCAAGGAAGCTCGCCTCAACACCATGGCTATTGCACGACAACAAACAGTAAGGAGCTTGCTACTTCTAACGTGGAAAATCAGCAACTATGCATAAACATTGACAATAATATAAACTTTGAGCTCAAATCTAGTTTTGTACATTTGTTACCAACTTTTAATGGTCTTGTAGGAGAAGATCCTCATACTCATCTCAAGGAGTTCCATATGGTTTGTGTTGGCATGAAACCGAATGGAGTTGATGAAGAACAAGTTAAGTTGAAAGCTTTCCCTTTCTCTTTAAAAGGGGTAGCAAAGGCATGGCTTTTCTCTATTCTCCCAGGATCCATTGGAACTTGGAATGCCATGAAGAAGATTTTCCTTGAGAAGTATTTCCCAGCACCTTGAGTTGCCAACATAAGGAAAGAAATATGTGGGATTCGGCAATCTCATGGAGAGACACTCTCCGATTATAGGAAAAGATTTGAGCAACTATGCATTCAATGCCCTCATCATCAAATACCCGATCAGCTGCTCATTCAATATTTCTATAAAGGATTGATGCCTACTGACCGTAGTATTATTGATGCTGCAAGTGAAGGCGTATTGGTGGATAAGACACCCGAGGTTGCACGCCAATTGATCTCAAATATGGCAGCTAACTCAAAACAATTTTGCACTTGTGGAGACTTCTCCAACAAACGAGTAAATGAGGTATGTATTTCTAGCCTTGAAAATAAAGTTAATGATCTTACTTCTCTTGTGCGTTCTTTGGCTTGTGGAAATATACAGGAGGTGAAAGTTTGCAGCATATGCTCCTTACAAGGACATGCTTCATATATGTGCCCAACAATGCAAGAAGATTACATTGAACAAGCTCATGTAATTGATGGAGCATTCAACTGACAACCCCAACGTAAATATGATCCCTTTTCCAACATGTACAATCCTGGATGTAGAGATCATCACAACTTATGCTATGACAACCTATCCCAACAAGGCAATCAAGGCTGACAGTTCCATCCCCATGGATTTCAGCCCCAACAGAATGATCAAGCAAGATAACCCCCTCCATTCACAAACTCCAATGTTACGGGATCGTCATCTAATGATGATCTTCGTGGGATGATGAAAACTTTGGCTTCTAATACTGTTACCTTATAACAAAATGTCATATCTTTTCAACAGGAAACAAGGTCAAGTGTTCACAACTTGGAGAAGCAAATGGGGCAAGTAGCTTCAAGTGTAGGGAAATTGGAGGCACAAATGAATGGAAAATTGCCCTCCCAAGTATTGAATCCAAAAGAGAATGTTAGTGCGATCATGTTGAGATATGGGAAAGAACTTGAAGAGAAAAGGACAAAACAAATTGAGATGGAGGAGGAAGAAGAGATTGAAACTGAATTGAGTACAAGGAAGGAACATCATCCTCCTCTACAAACTAAAACATCGACTAACACTCCAAAGGTAACTCCTCACTCAATGAATTCAAGTTTTAAAGCAATTTCACTCTTTCCTGTGAGTTCTTCTAGGTCAAAGAAAAAGGACAAAGAAAAAGAGATTTTATAGGTTTTCAAGAAAGTAGAACTTAACATTCCTTTGTTTGATGCTATTAAGCAAATTCCTAAGTATGCCAAATTCTTGAAGGAGTTGTGTACTATCAAATAGCTTCCAAATTGAAAGGTCATGAAATGGTAAGTATGGGTGAAGATGTGTCTGCTGTTGTTCACAAGAATATGCCTTTGAAGTAAAAGGACCCAGGTGAGTTTACTATCCCATGTGTTATTGGTAATGCTAGTTTTAAAAAGGCCTTGTGTGATTTAGGTGCATCCATTAGTGTTATGCCCAAACATGTTTATGATTCTCTTAATCTTGAGCCTTTGCATAAAACTAGCATTGTAATACAACTTACAGATCGTAGTTTTATTTACCCACTTGGTGTGATAGAGGATGTCCTAGTCAAGATTGATACTTTGGTTAATCCATGTGACTTTTATATTCTTGATATGGAACATGATTCTTATGATTCATCAACCAGCACTCCTATATTGTTTGGGAGACCATTCTTGTCTATGGAGGTAGGAGATGAAAAAATTAAATTCAATTTTCATGATACAATGAAATATCCTTATAGCAATGTTTATTCTATCACATGTTATGACCAAATTGATAAGTGTGTGCAGCAAGTTTGTGATTTTGATTATGAAGATGGATTAAGCATAGCTTTGAGCTATGGCTATGATTTTACTAAGATAGAAGAGATGGAGAGACACATATGTTTTCCCTAAAACATGCATGAATCGGTATTGGGCTTACAAGCTTTATAAATCGTTCCCCATGGTAATGTCTTTATTGATTTAGTACTCTCACATAAAAAGCTTTTACCATCTATTTTACAGGCCCCCGAGTTAGAATTAAAGCCTTTGCCTGATAATTTGAAGTATGTATTCATTGGCGACAACAATACACTTCCTATTATCATAGCAAAAGGTTTGACAAGTATGCAAGAGGAAAAACTTGTGAAGTTATTGTGTGATCACAAGACAGCCATTGGATGGACTTTAGCTGACATTAAGGGCATTAGTCCCTCAATGTGTATGCATCATATACTATTGAAGGACAACACAAAACCAATAAGGGAAATGCAAAGGAGGTTGAACCCGCCAATGGTAGAGGTAGTGAAAGCTGAAATTTTAAAACTGTTAGATACAGGAATCATTTACCCCATTACTGACAGTAAATGGGTGGCGCCAATCCATGTGGCGCCTAAAAAGACTGGAATCATGTTGGAGAAAAATAAAAATGATGAGCTCATTCCTACTCATATCTCGAGTGGATGAAGAATGTGTGTTGATTATAGAAAGCTCAATCTTTCTACACGCAAAGAGCATTTCCCATTACCATTCATGGATCAAATTCTTGAACGCCTAGCAGGTAAGTCTTTTTATTGCTTTCTTGATGGATATAGTGGATATAATTAAATTGTTATTAATCATGAGGATCAAGAAAAAACTACATTTACATGTCTATTTGGTACATATGCATATAGAAGAATGCCTTTTGGTCTTTGTAATGCTCCTACAACTTTTCAAAGATGCATGATAAGTATTTTTTCTGACTATGTTGAAAGAATAATCGAGGTTTTTATGGATGATTTCACGGTGCATGGTGATTCTTTTGATAAATGTCTAGAAAATTTATCTTTGATCCTAAAAAGGTGCATTGAAACAAACCTTGTCTTGAACTATGAAAAGTGTTATTTCATGGTAGAACAAGGAATAGTTCTTGGGCATGTTGTGTCTTCACGTGGATTACAAGTTGATAAAGCTAAGATAGATGTTATTTCATCATTACCTTACCTCTCATACGTGAGGGAAGTTCGTTCTTTTCTAAGCCATGCAGTTTTCTATCAATGCTTTATCAATGATTTCTCAAAGATTACAGCACCCTTGTGCAGACTATTAACCAAAGAAGTGGATTTTGTGTTTGATCAAGCCTGTATTGATGCCCGTGATGAGCTTAAGACATGTGTCACATCTTCCCCTATCATCCAACCACCAAATTGGGATGAACTTTTTAAGATAATGTATGATGTGAGTGACTATGCAGTAAGAGTTGTGCTTGGGCAAAGAATTGGGAAGAATTTGCATGTTATCGCCTATGCTTCTCGCATGTTGGATGGAGTACAATACAATTACCATACAACTAAAAAGGAACTTTTTGCAGTGGTGTTTACTCTTGAAAAATTCAAGTCATATCTATTTGGTACAAAAGTCATTGTTTTTACTGACCATACAGTTGTCGGGTATCTTTTGAAGAAAAAGGAGTCCAAACCAAGATTGATTAGGTGGATCTTGCTTTTACCAGAATTTGATCTTGAGATCAAAGATAAAAAAAAGGTGCAAAAAACCATGTGATTGATCACTTGAGTCGACTGAGGACCGAGGATATTCCAACTGAAACAATAAGAGAAACATTTCCTGATGAACAGTTGTATATGTTACACTCCTCTATAAGACCATGGTATGCTGATTTGGTGAACTATTTAGTCACCAAAGAATTCCCTCCAGGTTTGTCTACATCCCAAAAGGACAAGTTACGAGCTGATGCTAAATATTATTTTTAGGACACTCCTTACTTATTGAAATTTTATGTGGATTAAGTAGTTAGGAGATGTGTACCTGACTAGTACTCAAAAGTGTATTTTTATCATGATTTTATATCATCATTTTGCACTTAAAGTATCAATAACTCCTTAACTAAAGTATGTTTTATAATAATCTATCTAATAATATAAGATACCTTTAATTTGTGGTAAAAATCCATTTTAAATGCAGGCTTATCACATAAATGAAAGGATTGATTGATAACTTTAAGAACTTCAATTGCAAAGGCAAAGAGATGATCAAACTTAAAAAAGAGATGTCGGTGCAATCCAAACCGGAACACTATTCGCTAATTGGGTCATATTTGGAGCTATAAATCTTAGATTTAGGTCTATTTTATATGGATGGAAAGGTAAGACATAGGCCTACAACTTTCTTATGGAGCCCAAGATCCAAAAAGGCCATTTTGAAGTCCAAATTGTAGCAATAACAAAGAAGCCCGAATCTATCCTCCAGCCCGAGCACTGTTTAGTATTTTAGCCATATCTGGAGTTTTAGAAGTCCAAATAAGCTTAATTGTTGTCACAAGATAGCTGAGATAATTGTCAACAACTTTCATGTTTTCAAGTGGCTCCAATTTTGACGTTATCAATGACGTTTTGGGCAGACAAGAGAAGATAAGGATTGTCACCAAGTCAATAGTTGGTCACCCACTTATTAATTAGTCATCAAATCAATAGTTCCCAATTTTGGCCTATAAAAGGAGGCATTTGCCATGCATTTAGGCATCTTGGTGTCCAGATCAAGATCATGCT
>SRLM01000784.1:311-33522 GCA_015708895.1 Populus ilicifolia | reverse complement strand
AATAATCTATAATCTGATTGGAACCTCCTTTATGTATGGTTTCTAATTGAACAATAAGAGTTTATACTATACTTGTTTGACATACAATTATTGAAACCTCTAACCTTGACATTTGTTATTATCATTATTAATCCTTACTTTAATATCTCATCATCATCATCATCATCATCTTCTTCTCTTTCTTTACTACTACTACTACTACTACTACTATTATCATTATCATTATTGTTGTTGTTGTTGTTGTTGTTGTTGTATTGTTGTTATTTATAATTTGTACAATATCCTCCCTGTGATTCGACCCCGGTCTTGCCAAGTTATTTATTACTTCGACACTCCTGCACTTGGGAGAAGACATTAATCTTTTTGTCGTGTCACTAAACATAATGAAAGAAAGAAAAATAGATAAACAAAATAAGAACATAAATAATAAACTTGATATTAATAAAAGCAAAGCATAAATATTACAAAAAATACAAAGAGAGAAAACAAGAGCATGATCTTGATATTAAATGCATGGCAAATGCCTCCTTTTATAGGCCAAAAATAGGAACTATTGATTTGATGACTAATTGATGAGTAAATGGCCAACCCTTGACTTGGTGACAATACTTATCTTCTCTTGTCTACCCAAAACGTTATTGATGATGTCAAAATTAGAGCCACTTGAAAACATGAAAGTTCTAAGAAATTTTCTTAGCTTTCTTTTGTAAAAAAATCAGCTCATTTCGACTTCTAGAACTCCAGATATGGCCAAAATACTGAACAGTGTTCGGGTTAGAGGACAGATTCAGGCTTCTTTATTGTTGCAACAATTTGGACTTGAAAATGGCCTTTTTAGATCTTGAGCTCCATATAAAAATTGTAGGTCTATGTCTTACCTTTTTATCCATATAAAATTGTAGGTCTATGTCTTACCTTTTTATCCATATAAAATAGACCTAAATCTGAGATCTATAGCTCCAGATATGACCCAATTACTAAACAGTGTTCCGGTTTGGATAGCACCGATATCTCTTTTCTAAGTTTGATCATCTCTTTGCCTTTGCAATTGAAGTTCTTAAAGTCATCGATCAATCTTTTAATTTATGTGATAGACTTGCATTTAAAATGGATATTTACCACAAATTAAAAGGTATCTTATATTATTAGATAGATTATTATAAAACGTACTTTAGTTAAAGAGTTATTGATACTTCAAGTGCAAAATGATGATATAAAACCATGATAAAAATGCACTTTTGAGTACTAATCATCTACCTTATCATTTTCATATTCTATTTCCAGATAAATATCAAACCTTTAAGCATATATCCACCAAAAACAAAATCCTTTGTACTTCATAGGAGACCTGAGCACACAAGAAAACCAAAGAGAACCAAGTTTAAGAGAACCATGAGAACAACACTAGGCAGTTATGAATCATGATCAAGACGACCAAAGTACATCATATTCAACCAATTCATAAGAAAGATTACAGAGGAAAAAAAAATCGAAACCAGAATGGGCCGAGATATTTCAGGATCATGAGAAAAAAAAAAGACAAAACTCCAATTGAGTTTTCCCTGTATTTTTCCTTTTGAACCAATCAAGTGTTGTAAGACATGCATAATACAATTATATTCAAATAGGTGCATGCCTATCTCAGTATTTTTCTTTTTTTCATTTTTTAAATATAATTTAAGTGTTCAAGAATTATTATATCAGGTCAAAAAAACCATCTAAAAATGGATACAACAGAAATTTGATGATTAAATACTCATTAAAAATTTCATGAAGAATGAAAATTAGATATTAATTAGGAACCAAAACAAAGCTCTTGATTATCTTCTTTGCTCTGTGCAATATTTTAGCCAAATTAAACTTAATCAATCGATCTTTTTATCCTTAATTCTATCTCCATTGTTATTCCGAAAGAAGAAATCCCAAACCATGAGGGTACAAGAAACCCAGCACAGGCTAGCTCCTGCTTATCGAAACCCCTGGAACTGAGCGGGCTGGCCTCTCTGTTAATTTCTCCATTGCCTCGTGTATATAAAATCTTGATTCCCATTCCATGCATCATCTCACACTCATTTCTCAAACATGAGACTTCACAAGAAAAACAAACCTATCCAGGATCTAGAATCCAAAAGTGTTCAACTCTTATACCCAACATACACAAATGCATACAAAATCTTGGAAGAGATTGGTGGTGAAGGTGCTGGTGCCACAATTCACAAAGCAATATGTGTCCACAACCAGTGGAAGTCAAGTTTGGTTTCAATCAAAATCATTGATCTTGAACAATCTCCAGCTGACTTGGTAAGGAGTAATGACTGTCTATGTTGATCTAAAAAATCTTGCATAAAATGCAAAGCAAAACTATTGCTTTTCTTTCTTAATTCTGTTCAAAAAACAATTCTCTATTGCTTCATCACAGAGCTCAAGTGCAGTTTCCATGTTCCCTTCTTCGTAGCTTATATCCACAAAAAGGTTGTATATTTCTGCATCAGCAGCCATCCCTTCTCTTCTCATCTCTTCAAATAGTTCTCTAGCCTCTGAAATCTTTTTCTTCTTGAAAAAACCCTTGATGATGGAATTGTAAGAACTAGCTGTGAGATTAAACCCCTTCTCAGCCATTTCTTTGTGCAAAAACCATGCTTCTTTCATATTCCTTGCTTTACAATGCCCTTTTATCAAAATATTATAGGTGTTGCTATCAGGCATTACTCCCCGTGCACACATTCCCTTATAAATCTCTGTCGCGCCACACATATTTTTTCTAATGCAATGCTGCTTCATAAGAGAATTGTAGGTGGTGGTATTTGGCATTATACCCTTCTCCAACATCCATGCTAGTAGCCTCTCACCATCTTCCAGCATTCCCGACATACAAAACCCATTCATGAGCACATTGAATGTAACAGCTGTGGGTTGAAGTCCTCTATCCAGCATTTCCCGCAGAAGCTCATGAGCCTTAACCATCTCCCCTGTCTTACAATAAGCATCCATTAAAGTGGTAAAAGTAATGGTATCAGGATACATCCCGGCCACCTCCATTTCTTCCATCAACTTTAGTGCTTGCTTGATATTTCCTGATTTACAAAGGCCATTAACAAGTGAGTTATAAGTGCAGATATTCAATTGAAGACCCTTTCCGCACATTTCGTGAAGGAGCTCGTTTGCTGTATCTACCTGCCCAAGCTTACAAAGGCCATCAGCAAGTGCAGTGTATGTGACAACATTTGGAGTCAGCCCAATTTGGACCATCTGGTTGTGAAGGGAAAAGGCCTTTTCCATCTCCCCTGACTTACAATAGCCATCAATAAGTGTTGTATATGTAACTTCATCTGGTTCCACTCCTCTGCTAAACATTTTGTTAAAGACCTTATCTGCTTCCATCATCTTTCCACATCTACAAAGCCCACAAATAACAGCAGTATATGCTATAAAATCAGGAACAATTCTCTGCTTCTCCATTTCATCAAACAACTTGTACGCAGCTTGGATATTCCCTAACTTGCAGAAACCATCAATTAGAGTGGTGTAGACCACAGTGTCGGGAACTATTCTTTGGTTTATCATCTCCCTCAAGACCCTTTCAGCATCATCAACTATACCACTCTTACACAGAAGAAGGATTATGCTGTTGTAGGTATACAAGTTTGGATTCAGTCCCTTCATTTGCATTTCTTGGATGAGCTTCAGCACCTTTTGCAGCTCCCCACCAAGGCAATACCCATTGATTACAATACTATAACTTACAACATCAGGAGCATCGCCTCTAAACTTCATTTGAATGAGCAAACAATGGGCTTCTTTAACTCTTCCTAACCGACAAAGAGAATTAATAATGATGTTGCATGATGCAGTATTCCAACAGACACCAACCTGAGGAAATTCATTGAATACCTTTATAGAAATCCAAAGCTTATCAAAACTGTCTGATAGGCGTGTGAGATATAAGTTACAAGAATCTGTAGAGATAACCACTCCATACTTCAATAACTTGTCAAAAAAACTTCTTGCTTCATCAAGCATCCCAACTTCAATCAGGACTTGAAAGAAAATATCGAATACATGGGGGTCTGAACCCCATTCCTTGTAAGTGTATATTAACCGGTCAACAAAATGAGTGAATGAAACACCAATATCCAAATTGGGTTTTGCCCAAAAATCACAAATAAGATCATGAGCCAATTTTAGATCCTTTGAAGCCACAGCAATCTGAACAATTATGCAACGGGCTTCAAGGTTTGGGTCTCTGCGCAGGCATGCCCAGTCAAAGAAATCTAAAGCCAATTTATAATCATGTCTGATGTTCATGAGAACCCAAATTAGATGGTCAGACCTAAACTTGGACTCATACGGTTTTAGAATGTCACGGAGGGGCTCAGAGTGACGCAACTTTATTGCATTTGAGATTTGATGAACAAGTTGAGCGTCTAAAATGGCAGGCTTTTTTGGAGAATAATTGGGAAAAGGTCTGGTATTGGATGAAGAATGAAGACTTTGGCTCATATATCTTCCAACGAGGAACGGTAAACGAATCGGAGAGAAACCCAAGCAGACATGACAAGAAAAGTGAGGAAAAGAATATCCCAAGAAAATAATGGCACACCTCCTCATGTCTATCAGAGAAACCCATCACAATAAAATTTGAAAATCTGTGGGTGACAGTACCTTGGCTTCCCTCCATGTAGAAAAAGCAGGACAAAGAGTGTTCATCACTCCATCACCTGCAAATTAGTAACTATCAGCCACAACTTAAAACAAACAATCTGGGATGAGTTAATACTACTTGGTTTTTTAAGAAACTGTAACACTTTTCCAATAATCATTACCATAAGAAAATTTTCTAGTTATGATTGCAAGAAACCAACTAAAGAAAAAAAAATAATAGCGATTCCACTCGTGCAAAAAATACTAAAAAGCAATGCACCTTCATTTAAGGCCTCAGTTTGTTTTGTTGGGAAAGGTTGAGCTCCTATATGTCTCATTTCGAAACCAATAAATATTGCTAAACTCCGGCAATGTTAACTACACACCAAAATAAAACCTTTATGCACTAAGCTAGGACTTCAATGAGCCAAGAAGGACCAGCTTGAAACAAGTTTGGCATAACAAAGACATACATTGGTTCCAACACCAAGCATTTTGTATCTGCATAATTTAAAACATCCAGCAGGTATGCTTTTACAACTCTAAAGAGTTCTTCAAAACGATTCCTTATAGGCATTCTATCGAACAGCTGGTGAACGATATAAAAAACCTCCAGCAAAACCAATATGCCAGGTGAGATGATATAAAAGCAAGCCTAGATGTCATTTCTTTCTTTTTTAATGTTTTACATCAGATAATTTCAAAGTTCTAACTCAATTAGAAACTCAAAAACAAAAAGAGAAAAAAAAACATATTTTTTAGCGGAAACGCATAAACTAGGAAAGGTTAGATAGATAGATAAATACCTTGAAAGAAGAAAAGTAATGATTTGGATACTTGCTTGAGCTATAACGCTTTCGCTATCGGAATACGTCAATATGCTTTGCCCTCCAAAAATCAACAACTGCGAGTATCATCACCATTTTTACATGTACATAACCGTGGACTTAGGAAAAGGATATGTTTGTCGCCCAAACAATCACGCATGTTACAACTGGATCCTACACTATCGATTATCTCAATCAAATTCTCCACCTCTTCAAATTTTGATCAATCAGTCTTGTCTACTGTACATTTAACAAAACGTTGTTATTTTATTATTGACTCAGGCTACAATACAATTCAATATCTCGAGCCTTTAGTTATGCCTGACCCGAGACGAATTTTGACAACTACGTTACTTTATTTGTTTTTGTTTTTCTAAAGTATTTTTAAAAAATATTAAAAAAAATTATCTTTTTAATTACTTCAAAATAATATTTTAATATGTTTTTAGATTATTTTAATGTATTAATGTTAAAAATAATTTTTAAAAAATAAAAAATATTATTTTAATATATTTTTTAATAAAAAATAATTTGAAAAACAATTACCATTATATTTCCAAATAAACTTTAAATAGGTTAGTTATAAGTATATATGTTTACTCATTTAATTAAAAAATTTCAAACTTATAATTATTTGTTATATATATTAATTATTAAATATTTTAAAAAATATATTTTAGTTTGCATGGTTTTCACTCATTCATCAAGACAACTTTTTAGATTAGATATAGGGTTTTTAGATTAGATATAGGGTTAGAATGAGTAAAATTTTTCAATATTTAATTGATACAAAGAAAAATTAACATAAAAAATATCAGGTATAAAAACACAAAATTATACAAAAAGGGATCATGTGAAAAATTTGATTCAAATTTTTATTATTATATATTTTTTTCTTCAAGTAGTTTATTCAAATACTAACTAAACAATCTTTTTATAATAGTCTCGGGCCTCCATTGAATAAGAAAAAAACCTTCTAAATTAAATACAAAGAATATTAATACTATAAAAAATATGTTTTAAACCAAACAAAAATAAAAATAACCAAGAAAATAAATAATATACTTTAAAAATCCTTCTTATTAGTGGTGTAGATGGAAGGTTAAAGATAACAACAAACTAGGAACATGTAATTTTTTATGAGCTAAAGGAACTACAAATATGAACAATAAATTCTTTGGTTTATTCTCTTAAAATAGTAATATTGACGTTCAATATCTTAGAAGATATAGAAAGCCTTTTGGAGCCATCACTTTGATTTAGCATAATTATATCTCCCTTTTAGGTTTAAACTTATCTCACTATCTCTTAATGCATCTGCTAGATCATTCACATGATTTATTTGTTAAGCACCTTCCATGTTCTCTTCACACTCAATCTCTAATTATCAATTATGATATTATTAATGTCATTATCACTATTATTATTATCATTATATATAATATTTTTATCAATATAATCATCATGAAAATAAATATCATAATCAGTGTAAAATATCAATCCAGATATATCTAATTATAAATAGGATCACTAAAATCTTTATGATACTCATCTTAATCAAGAAGTTACTTCTATCTTTAAAATGGTTCTCAAAATTGATCATGGATTCGTAATCTCTCTTCTCATGTTCCTCTAATTTTTTATTCTTTATCTTACCAATTGATGAGATGATTCTTCAACTTGCCTCTACATTTTTATTATTTTTAGACAAGAGGTTAATTTTTGTAACTTGTCTCTACATGTCTTTACCCCTAGTTTCTAAACCTGTTTTTGCTAAGAAAAAACCATTTAATCCCTTACTATATGAGGATGTTGATTAGTAGTTAAAAGTACAATTTTATTAAGGTTTTATATCATTATCTTGAATTTGAAGTATCAATAACTCCATAGCTAAAGCACGTTTTATAATAACATATTTAATAATATAAAATACCTTTAATTTATGGTAAATATTCATCTTAAATGCAGGTTTATGACATAAATCAAGGGATTGATTAATGAGTTTAACTATTAAAATTGAGAAGATAAAGAGGGGGCTAAACTTAGAAAAGATATGTTGATTCAATCCAAACTGGAATATCATTTGGTTATTGGATTGTAAGTTGTATATTGGATTACTACATTATTTATGTTTTTTTGTTAAAGGTAACAATAAAGGAAAATGAATAGTATATAATTTGTAAAGAAAGAAACAAATTATTGATAATAAAAACATAAAGAAGTTTGGTTTCATAGCCTCCCTATCCTTGGCAATTAAGCCTAAATAGGTATTTTAACACCTAATACCCCTAAAGTCAACTAACATGGGAGTTATTGGCCTAGTGCTTGTTATATAATTTAAGGAGAAAAGAACAAACATTGTACTATCTACGTATCAGTATTTGTAACCCGAGTAATTAAGCTTGAAGGGGTGTCTCAACACCTAATGTCCTAAGACAAACTACTATGGGAGTCATTAACCTAAAACTCATTATATAAGTTAAAGATGCATTGTATTTTAAGTTATATGTATATATATGTTAAAAAAAAAAGAGAAAACAAATCCCAACCCAAAAATATTAACCCTAAACATTAGAATAAAATTTTGTTTTCTTCCAAGTAAAGTCTCGTAAACTATATGTTGATACATTAAGTATAAAAAGACGGTTTATTAATATTTTATTTAAGAGATATGAAGCATATATATAAATTTAATGAGAATTTATTTATTTAGATAAATTAATGAAAGTTGAATGATGAGTGCTTTGCTTTGTGAAACTTGCAAATTATTTTTCTATTTTAATGCTTTCATTATTAGGGACTAGTAATAAGCTAGTTGGGTAGTATGATTAATACTTAAAAGTATATTTTTATCAAAGTTTTATATTATTATCATTTTGCAATTAAAGTATTAATAACTCCTTAGTTAGAACATGTTTTATAATAACATATCTAACAATATAAGATACCTTTAATTAATGGTAAGTGTTCATCTTAAATGCAGGTTTATCATATAAATTAAGAAATTAATTGATGAGTTTAATTATTGAGATTGAGAAGACAAAGAAATGGTTCATCTTAGAAAAGAGATGCTGGTTTAGTCCAAACTAGAATACCATTCTATTATTGGATCATAACTGGAGATGGAAATTTAGATTTAGATCTACTTTATATGGATGGAAAGCTAAGACATAGGCCTAAAATATTTATGAAGAGTCCAAGATTCAAAAAGGCCATTTTCAAGTTCAAATTGTAGCAATAACGGAGAAGTCCGAATCCATCATGCAGCTTAGATACTGCTCAGTGTTCAGCCCATATTTCGAGTTTTAGAAGTCCAAATGCACCATTCTTTTATGTTGGAAAGCAAAGATAATTTCCTATAACTTTCATGAAGATAATCTGTTCAAATTCTGATGTTAGTAATGATGTATTGTTCAGAAAAGAAAATAAAGATTGTCACCAAGTCAAAATATAGTCACCCACTCAATAATTAATCAAAAATCAATAGTTTCAAATTTTGGCCTATAAAAAGAGGCATTTATCATACATTTAGATATCTTGGTTTTTATATCAAGATCATATTCTTGGTCTTTTAATATTTTTGTAATGTCTAAGTTTTGCTTTCATTAATCTTTTGTTTATACTTTTCATTTAATTTATTATACTTAGTTAATCTATATCATGTTTATATTTTTACATTGTTTATTAAAGTTTTTTTTCTTTGTTATGTTTAGCTAAGTTTGTTATATTAAGGTGAAAAGGTTACACTAATGATGTTAGGATAATAAGTATAATATAAATTCAACGTGGACTTAATGCTTATATCCTAAACAACTTGTTATTAACATGTCTTATCATTTATATCTTATTAATTTTTAATACCTTACTTGTTAAATAGTTAATTTAGATTTTTTTTGTATAACATTTAGTATAATAAATACTTGTTACTTTCATAGCCAACCATATGGTATAACTATACATGTGCTATGAAAGGAACTTGATTTGTTGTTAACATAAATTAGCATCATGAATTCCTAACAATATTTAAAAGTTTGGTGTTACTTAAATAAGATAATTAATATGATCATGTTAATAATTTATAATGAACTATTAATGACATATCACCTAATTAAAATCTTCTTTGTGAGTGGTTTGTAGTTGAGTAATAAAAAGAGTTTATATTGCATTTATTTTTAATACCATTAGTGGATCCTCTAACCTTGACATTTATTTTTATCATTATTTAATCCTCACATTAATATTACATCTTAAAGTCCTCTTTAAATTATTATTATTATTATTATTATTATTATTATTATTATTATTATATGGTTAACCTCCATGTGGTTCGATTCTAGTCTTGCTAAGTTATTTATTACTTCAACACTCCTACACTTGGGATAAGACATCAATATTTTGGTTGTGTCACATGTTCTCTTCTATGACAACCTCTTCCATTCAATGTTATTCAAGATCACACAACAACTAACCACCATGAATCGTTGAGTTATAATAACATTTAATATAGATGAAAACAATATGAGAAAGACATCAAGCACAAAAAACACATAATTATACTAAAAAAATTCACATAGAAACCCTAATTTAAAATTTTATTATCGAATGTTTTATCTTCAAGTAGTCTCCTCAAACATACACTAAACAAACCTATTTATAATAATTCCAACCTAGATTAAATGAGAAAAAAATAAATTAAACTCTTAAATTATATAGGAAAAATTAATAACATGAAAAATATTTTTTAAAACTAAATAAAAATAATTAATGAAACAAATTACAATTAAGAAAAAACTAAAACGCTTGATGAATTCACTATTTCGTTTGTCGTACACACAAAGAAAATTGTAAAGATGATCTATATGGTGCAATTCATTATCTATGGTCTTGCCTTTAGGATTCGTGTAGTGCAGGCTACCTTTGCTTTTGGTTAGGTAGTGCTACATTTCTATTGTTCTTATTTGTATTGGGAAAATCTTATGGTTGTTATTGGGTTGTTGTAATAAAGAACAAGGTGTGTGGGAGTGACAATTGGGAACTTGCATTTTCATGATTGAGAGCTTAATGTTTTTACTTTAATTGTATTGTCTGTATTAAAAACTCTAAAGTGCTTACCTATTTTCTTTCTTTACTACCCTCTCTTTTCTTTTCTTTTCTTTTTTTCTTATTTTTCCTATACCAACTCTTACAATAGCTTTAAAAATGAGCATCCTTCCATTGAAATTGCTTATAATCTCACTGTTGGTTTTTATTTCCATGAAAGTGACCATCTCTAAACCAATACTTTTCACCAGATTTTTTTTATTTCTTGTAGAGGATTAATCACTACTCATATAACCCCTCATTACTTAATCAAGAAAGTGATCATCACTAAACCAATACTCTTCACTGGTTTTTTCTTTATTTCTTGCATAGGATTAACCACCACTCATAAAACCCTTATTAATTAATCAAACCTTAATTAAAGCTTGAGTTACACTCCCTCAGATCTTGAGTTCATGATCGAAGAAAAGAACCGAGACAAATGTGACATAGGTCGAATAGAAAGAAGGAGAGGTCTTAGTGGCATAGTAGGTTGGCACATAAATTGAAGCGAACATCAGAGCAACAGGGTGAACAGAGAGGAAAGTGAAGACTAGATCTAAAATGACAAATGAGAGTCGGTTTTAAGAGAGTTTGTTGGTTGTTAGTCATGATTTTTAAAGTTTGAAAATGGAGATTTTGATAGAGAACAACAGTCAAAGGTAGTTGAGGCAAGAGTGGGATAGGGAAGGAAATGGACAATGTTGATGGTTCTTGGAATTTAAAGGTTGACATGTTATAATACTAGCATGCAAATCCAATATAAATAAAAGATAAGGGATAAAATAAATAAGAAACACAAGAATTTACGTGGTTCACCTAAATTTGGCCACATTCACAGGCAAGTATAAAATGGTTTTACTAAGTAATGTGAGAATTACAACCTCTCTCTACCAATAAGAAAATAATTGATAATCTAGCTGTTAACAGGAGAAAATACCTTACTCTCTCACATACTTCTCACAACTTTGTGAGATCAATTTCCTTCTTACTCTCTATTTTTTCTCTCTAGCAATGCATCTTAAAGCTTGGATGCAATGCCTATTTATAGATAGGCATCCATGCCTTTGTCTTGTAAAAAACACGAGGCATTAATTGGTGTTGTAAGTAGCATCAAAATTGCCTAACATTGTTGACTTAGGCAACACCAATTAATGCCTGACTAACTTTACATTCTCTCACTTGAAGACTTTGATAATTTAATTGAGTCTTCACACTTCATCATCTTGTGATTCTTTTATTCTTTTTATACTTGTCATCTTTATGCTATATACATTTCTATTAAGCCATAAGAGGATCTGCACTATATATACTTGTCAGTGTTGATTGGTTTGGTCAAAACATCTTCTACGTTTTCCTTTGTGTAAATCTCCTGAAAATCCACACCTTTAATTTTTCACCACTCTACATACAAAGTGATACTGAACATCTATATGTTTTGTTCTTAAATTAAACGTTGGATTCCTTACAATATACAAGGCACTCTAACTATCACAATATAAAGACATCTTTTTTTATTTCTTCTTAAGCTCCTTCATAAGTTTTCTCATTCATATTGCTTCTTTACAAGCTTGTGTAGCCATCATATATTTAGCTTTTATTGTAGATAACACTACAACAGTCTAATGTTTAGAGATCCAGCATATAGCTCCTCCTATAATTACAAACATATAGCCTATAGTGAATTTTCTTTTCTCAGGGTCACTAGCAAAATCTGAATTAACAGAACATCTAACAATAAATTCTAATCCTCCATAATATAATGCAGCATTTGAGGTACCCTCGATATATATCAAGATCCTTTTAATAGTATTCTAATACTCTTTACTATGATTTGTCACGTATTGACTAACTATTCTCATTGCTTGTGCAATATGTAGTCTTGTATATATCACGACAAATATTAAACTTTCTACTATTGATGTATATAATACTCGAGACATCTTCATTCTCTCTGTTTCATTTCTAAGAGACATATTTAAGGATAATTTCAAGTTAATAGGATGTAGAGGTCAAAATTAGGTTACAATCTTAAATGTTGAAGTCACAAGATTTGTTTAAAATAATTTTTCTAAGAAAGCCAAATCTTTCTTTTACTTCTGTCTCGGTGAATTTGTATCCTTAGAATCTTGTTTATTGGTCCCAAAACCTTTATTTCAAAATTTTTAGCTAATTATACCTTCAATTCTTTTACTCAATCTTTTTTTAAGCCTATTAACAATATGTTATTCACATACAATAATAAAATGATGAAATCATCATCATTTTAAAATCTTTTGTAATATGTACAATGGTCTAAACTGAGTCTGTTGCATGTAAGACTAATTATAAAGGAATCAAATCTCTTATACTAACATTTTGATGCCTGTTTGAGACCATATAAAGATTTATTCAACCTGCAAACTGATTAGTACTTAAAAGTACATTTTTATCAAGATTTTATATCATCATTTTCCACTTGAAATATCAATAACTCCTTAACTAAAACATGTTTTATAATAACAAGTCTGACATCATAAAATACCTTGAATTTACGGTAAATGTTCATCTTAAATGCAGGCCTATCACATAAATGAAAGGATTGATTGATGAGTTTAAGTACTGAAATTGAAAGGACAAAGTGAAGGCCAAATTTAGAAAAAAGATGTTGGTTCAACCTAAATTGAAACACTATTCAGTCATTGGGTCATATCTGAAGTTGTAGATCTTGGATTTAGGTTTGCTCTATATGAATAAAAAGCTGAGACATAGGTTTAAAACATTTATAGGAAGGCAAACTCAATTATATTGTTTAGAAGTCAAAGTCTTAGCAATAACAAAGAAGTCCAAATCCGTCTTGCATCCTAGACACTGTTCAGTGTTCTACCCATATCTCAAGTTCTAGAACTTCAAATAACCTTAAATTTTTTGTTGTTGGAAAGATTAGATAATTTTCTAAAACTTTCATGATTTAAGTATGTCCAAATTTTGATGTTAGTAATGATGTTTTATTCATACAAGAAAATAAGGATTATCACCAAGTTAAGATATAACCACCTACTCAACAATTAATCAATAAATTAATAGTTTTGAATTTTAGCCTATAAAAAAAAACATTTGTCATGAATTTAGGCATTATGGTTTTTAGATCAAGATCATGTTCTTACTTTCTCTTTATTGTAATGCTTAAATTTTTCTTATATTAATCTCTTGTTTATACTTCTCATTTTCTTTCCTTTACTTAGTTGACTTTTATTTTATTTATATTCTTATCTTGTTTATTTATGTTTCTCTTTTTTATTATATCTAGTTAAGTTTATTATGTCAATGTGAAAATGTTATACTAATGGGGTAAAAATAAGTATAGTATAAACTCAACATGGACCTTAATATTTGATACTAATATGTTTTTTATTTATTATCTTATTCATTTTTAATGCTTTGCTTATTAAATAATTAATCTACCTTTGATACAAAAAATATTTGGCACTTTTATAGCACAAATCATATGGTATAACCGACATCTGTATTATGAAAGAAACTTGATTTATTGTTAATAAAGTTATAATCATGAATACCTGACAACATTGACAAGGATTAGTATTATTTGTTAATAATTTATAATCAAATTGGAACCTTCTTTGTGTGTAGTTTTCAATTAAGTAATAAAAAAAAAGTATACTATAATTGTTTGAAATACCTTTAGTGAATCCTTTGACTTTGACATTTATTTTTATTATTGCTTAATCTTCATATTAATCTTATATCTTAAAATCCTTTTTAACTGATTATTATTATTATTAACCTCTCTCTAATTCAATCTTGGTTTTACTAGGTTATTTATTACTTCGACACTGCTACACTTGAAAGAAGATATCAATTATTTAATCATGTCATAAATCATAAAAAATTATTAAGACTAGTTTCTTCATTTCAATATAACTAATTATTCATATATATAATAACCGTGTGCAACATCTTATTACTCATTTTTTAGTTTTTCTATAATGATTACGGGTTAGGATAGTTTCAACTAATATAGCAGTAATATGGTTAATCTAGATATTTTCATACTCAACAAACACAATGGCAACTTCTAAAATGATTACACTCACTAAGCTTGGAAGCAACACAAAGCCAAATATACCTAAAGTAACTAGTTTGTCCTTTTTATTAGGGATCCATGTTGTGACTTTTTTTTCTGTCTATCTCAGCTTCCACTAGTTTTTACTTGAATTCTTCTCTAAAAACTTAGTTAGATTATGAATTTTAAGCAATTTTAACAATTTAAGAATTACATTTTCATCTCTTAAAGGGAAATAAACATCATACAAATGGTTGAGAAACTCCTACAACATTTCATATTCTTCTATAGTATGATATAAATCTACATTTTTGAAAGAGAAACACTCGTAATCAAGATCCCAAAAGTTAATAAGAGCTTTAGTTATCAAGTTCAATACTTCTACCCTCATGATTTCTATCAATCGCCATATTACTTAAAGAATGCAACCTCATTAACATTCTGAATATAAGCAATCAATATCTTCACCTTATTTACTATACAATTTAAGGTCTTGATCGACAATAGTTTTCTTGCATCACATCTAGGGTAGTCTCTTTCTAATAGTTATAATAATTCAAAAATTTACCCATATTCTATAGTACTAAATTCAATAATGATAGTCATCTTATTGTTCATATAATTCAAGATGTTTTATGGTTAGGCTCATACTTGATACAAAGCAGCTATTATAAAGCATAAAAGGCAGGTTCTAGTTATTCTACGTAAGATAAATGATAAGTTTACTATATGATCTCTAAAAAGTATTTCTTGTTGTCGTAGTGATTGCCCTTGAGAAAGCAATATGAAGGTTTAATAGGTAATGATATTGTACATGCACCAATCAATATTAATCTAAACACTCAATAAAGAGTTAAGGTTAATGACATGACTAAAAGATTGATGTCTTCTTTCAAGTGCAGGAATGTTGAAGTAATAAATAACTCGCCAAGATTAGGGTCGAATCATAGAGAGGTTAATTGTATAAATTATAGATAACAATAACATAACAACAACAATAACAATAACAATAACAACAACAACAACAATAACAATAATAACAATAACAACAACAATAACAATAATAATAATAATGGTGGTGGTGGTGGTGGTAATAAAAAAGAAGAAGAAAACATTAATGAGAACTTTGAGATGGAAGATTAATGTAATGATTAAACAATGATAATAAAAAATATCAAGGTTAGAGGATCCACTAATAATATGTCAAATAAGTATAGTATAAACTCTTATTATTCAATTGAAAACCACACCTAAAGGAGGTTATGATTAGATTATAAATTGTTAACATGATTACATTAGTTATCTTATTCAATTAATGGTAATACCTATAAATCTCATCAGACATTTATGATTATAACTTATATTAATAACAAATCAAGTTCCTTTATTGCTCAAATGTCGGTTATACCATACAATATGGGGTATGAGAGTGCCAAGTATTTGTTTGTATCAAGTGTTATACAACATAAATCTAGATTAAACATTTAACAACAAGCAAAGTATTAAAAATAAAAAAGATAACAAGTACAAAACATGTTAGTATCAAACATTGAAGTTCATGTTGAGTTTACATTATACTAATTCTTACACCATTAGTGTAACCTTTTTACCTTGACATAATAAACTTAACTAAATATAATGAAAGAAAGAAAAATAAATAAACAAAATAAAAACATAATTAAGATAAAAGTTAACTAAGTAAAGAAAAGAAAATGAAAGACATAAACTTGATATTAATGAAAGCAAAAAATAAGCAATACAAAGAGAGAAAGCAAGAGCATGATCTTGATATGAAAACTAAAATGCCTAAATGTATGACAAATACCACCTTTTATAGGCCAAAATTAGGAACTATTGATTTTGATGACTAATTGATGAGTGGGTGGTCAACTCATGACTTGGTAATAATTCTTACTTTCTCTTGTCTGCCCAAAATATTATTGATAACATCAGAACTAGAACCAATTAAAAACATGAAAGTTGTAGAAAATTATCTTATCTTTCTAGAAAAAAAATAGAGGTCATTTGGACTTCTAAAACTCCAAATATAGGCCAAACATTGAACAATACACGGTTTGTAGGATAGATTTTGACTTCTTTATTGTTGCTACAATTTGGATTTGAAAATGAAATTTTTAAATCTTAGGCTTGAAAGTTGTAAGTCTATGTCTTACCTTTCCATCCATATAAAGTAGACTTAAATCTAAGATCTACAACTCTAGATATGACCTAATTACCGAATAGTGTTCAGGTTTGGACTGTACCAACATCTCTTTTCTATGTTTGGCCATCTCTTTGTTCTTTCAATTTCAATTCTTAAATTCATTAATCAATTTTTTCATTTATGTGAAGGCCTGCATTAAAAAAAAACATTTATAACAAATTAAAGGTCTCTTATCTTATTAGATATGTATTATAAAACATGTTAAGGAATTATTGATATTTCAAGTGCAAAATGATGATATAAAATTTTGATAAAATACACTTTTAAATATTAATCAGTTAACACAAACTTAAACCTTGTCTAAAAGTTGTAAGGTAAGTTGCTTGTCCTCCACCTAATCTGAAGCTTCATTGTGTGCTCTCACAAATAATATCAGTGATGGATGAACATCTTTATACAATAAGATGTAAAACAAAATGCATGCTAAAGCTCTTAAACAAAGTAAATCATTGATTAGTACTTAAAAGTGTATTTTTATCATGGTTTTATATCATCATTTTGCACTTAAAGTATCAATAACTCCTTAACTAAAGTACGTTTTATAATAATCTATCTAATAATATAAGATACCTTTAATTTGTGGTAAATGTCCATTTTAAATGCAGGCCTATCACATAAATGAAAGGATTGATTGATGACTTTAAGAACTTCAATTACAAAGGCAAAGAGATGATCAAACTTAGAAAAGAGATGTCGGTGCAATCCAAACTGGAACACTGTTCGGTAATTGGGTCATATCTGGAGTTATAGATCTCAGATTTAAGTCTACATATGGATGAAAAGGTAAGACATAGGCCTATAACTTTCCTATGGAGCCCAAGATATAAAAAGGTCATTTTCAAGTCCAAATTGTTACAAAAACAAAGAAGCCCGAATCTGTCCTCTAGCCCGAGCACTGTTCAGTATTTTGGCCATATCTGGAGTTCTAGAGTCGAAATGAGTTGAAGTTTTTACACAAGAAAGCTGAGACAATTGACTAGAACTTTCATGTTTTCAAGTGGCTCTAATTTTGACGTCATCAATGATGTTTTGGGCAGACAAGAGAAGATAAGGATTGTCACCAAGTCAAGGGTTGGCCATCTACTCATCAATAAGTCATCAAATTAATAGTTCCGAATTTTGGCCTATAAAAGGAGGCATTTGCCATGCATTTAGGCATCTTGGTGTCTAGATCAAGATCATGCTCTTGTTTTCTCTCTTTGTATTCTTTATGCTTTGTTTTCATTAATATCAAGTTTATGCCTTTCATTTCCTTTCCTTTCTTTAGTTAACTTTTATGTTCTTATTTTGTTTATCTATTTTTCTTTCTTTCATTATGTCTAGCTAAGTTAATTATGTCAAGGTGAAAAGGTTACACTAATGGTGTAAGAATAAGTATGGTATAAACTTAATATGGACTTTAATGTTTAATACTAACATGTTTTATATTTGTTATCTTGTTCACTCTTTAATACTTTGCTTGTTAAATGACTAATCTTGATTTATGTTGTATAACAATTGGTACAAGAAATGCTTGGAACTTTCATAACTAATACTGTATGGTATAATCGACACCTGAGCTATGAAAGGAACTTGATTTGTTGTTAACATAAGTTATAATCATGAATGCTTGACGAAATTTACAAGTATTAGCATTAATTGAATAAGATGACTAATGTAATCATGTTAACAATCTATAATCTGATTGGAACCTCCTTTATGTGTGGTTTCCAATTGAACAATAAGAGTTTATACTATACTTGTTTGACATACCATTAGTGGAACCTCTAACCTTGACATTTGTTATTATCATTGTTTAATCTTTACTTTAATATTCTATCTCCAAGTTCTCATCATCTTCTCTTTCTTTATTATTATTATTATTATTACTATTATTATTATTGTTGTTGTTGTTGTTGTTGTTGTTATTATTGTTGTTATTGTTATTATTGTTGTTGTTGTATTGTTGATATTTATAATTTGTACAATAACCTCCCTGTGGTTCAACCCCGGTCTTGCCGGGTTATTTATTACTTCGACACTCCTGCACTTGGGAGAAGACATCAATCTCTTTGTCGTGTCAATCATTCATAGCAAAAAAATAAATAAAAATCAATTTTCATAAAGCATAAATAAATAAAACAAAATTTAGTCCAAAGATATCTAGTAGAGTTGCCATCCTATCGTACCCTTCTTATAGGAGTATGACATCTAGCAATCATTTCTAGTGTGTTTGAGTTTTTGATTGATAAGGAGTCACCACCTATTATTATACTTACTAGGAACCCTAATTGGTTTTTTAGAGATTTTAGGCAAAAGACTGGTTGTATAAAAAAAAAGTATTAGCACTCATAGTATGCCTTACATAAGATAAACTACATTGTTTTTTCTTTGTTTGGTATGGTCAAATGATGTTGCTATTTCTATTTGCTACGATAAACAAACCCTAGTTTTCTAGGTTAAGGATTTGGTCTAGAATGGTGAAATGTCCTCAATTATCATTGATGCTTTTTTAAGGATAAACTTGAATTTTTTTGCTATTGCACTATTCTAAATAATATTTCAAATAAAATTCCTTATATATTTTTATTTTTATATTATGAGTAAATGAGTTATATTATTCCCAATGATACTTTGGATATTAACCTCATACAAACTTTTTATCCTTATATTAAAGTAATTAATAATAAATTATTACCCTTGATAATATTCTGAATATTAACCTCATTTAGGTTTTTTATCCTTCTATTAAAAGTGAATAATATTTTCATACCAAAAATAAAATTTTAAGATTTTTAAAATATAGGCTAAAATCCTTTAGAATTTTTCAAACTTGGTGTAAAATCCATGTAATTTTTTTTTAAGACATGCCAAAATATTCATTAATTTGAAAGTGCCAACTTGATCAGCAAAAAATCTATCAATTTAGTAATGGCTGGTCAGGAACAAAATATTGTTAAGTTCATTAAAAAAAAATAGGATGTAAATATTTGGTAGAAGTAGCTAATTTTTGTAGAATGAGTGTTTCTTAATCAAATGATGGTTGTCATAGCTTCAGAGGTAATCAAAGATGCCACATTCATTTGCTTAAAAATACCTACTCTTTCAGCTAAAACTAAAAAAATAAATAAATAAATAAACAATGGTTGAATGACATATTGTATAAGTTAAACCCTAAAAATTGAAGGTTTTTTTTTTAATTTAGGAATTAGCAAACTTCAATTTAATCTCTCCTTCCAATTACTTTTAATTGCACTTGTCATTCAGTCACAACTTTTAATTTCCAGCAATTCCATTCTTAGCAAACTCAATAATCAGCCTCAAAATTCAACGTCTTTTCTGATTAAGTTATTGGTTCATAATTTATTAAAATTGACACTCAATTAACTATCAAACTTTTAATTATCTTCAATTACACCCCTGAGTTTGTTGATTAAGTCTTTAAGGTCTCACACCTTTTACAGTTTGGTCCTTAGTTTTTAATTTTTCAATCATGTCCCTAATTTCTTATCAAATTTGAATAACTTTACAATTAAACCACCGATTAGCTTTTCAAAATTGCAATTCAACCCTTAGACTTTAATTACTTCCATATATAACCCATATTAAATTCAAAAACAAATTTTCCTTGCAATTAAAGTTGTAATAAATTCAATTGAGTTATTAACACTCAATTTTGATTTTTTTTTCCTAAATTGATTGTCTTATAAAAAGGGCTTTTTTTTGTCAAAATTAAACCATCAATTTTTTAATTTTAGATATTTTGATCCTTTTTAACATGTTTTGGCAATTTTCTAGACATTTTTCATGTTCTTTACACTGATATATTTTTTTTTTCAAATTTTTTACATTAATTTTTTTTTGTATATTTATATGGGGTCCCAAGATGAGTAACAACACTATTTAAACCTTTATATAATTTATATTATAACCACTATATACTAGCTTGCTACCCTTGAGTAGAATATGTGACTAGCATTAGAGCAAAAACTGAGTGATATCAAGTCTAACGATCCTTTATATAACTATCATTAGAGTCTTTCCATAGACATAAGTGATTTCTCTGTATTGAATTTTTTTATGGATCAGTTTAGTATACATATCATCTAACAAACACCAGCACATTAATTTCATGTATTTCTCATACCTCAATTTATAAGAGTAGCTATTTATTTTCATAAAGGAAGGAATATACTATGTACTGGTCTCAACAACTCTAATTAATGTCCAATCTTAATAGATGTTTGACTAGGAATATTTAAGAACAATATTTCAATGCAATAGAGATCTCATTCTTATAACAATTTTATAATTTTATTTGTAAAATATTTGTTTCATGAACTTTATCTTTATTCTAGTTTTATTAATGAAACAATAGATTCTTTAATCAAATATAAATAAATATTAAAAATAAAAAAAATATTTATTAATAATAAATATAATTTTCATGAATAAAATTAACATCATACATAACCAACTGGATATGGGCTTTACTCTTATGTTTTATGTTGTTAAAAAAAGAAGGAAAAAGCATAGAAAGAGCTCTAGTTGTAGCTGTAGTACGAACCCAAGATCAATGGTAAGAACCTTCTATTAGTTCTTTTAAACAAGGTAGTAGGTGCTCTGGTACTCTTCATTGTCAATCTTGATATCAGACAAAACCTACAGGTGTACTAGTGAGGGGATTTATGTTCTTAATTAAATGATATTTTAATGAAGCGTTTTCAACTGAAGAGGCTACATGTTTAATGCATAAAAATATATTTTTATTAAGGTTTTATATCATCATTTTGTACTTAAAATATCATTAAATTCCTTAACTTAAGCATTTTTTATAATAAAAAGTTTGATAATGTAAGATAACTTTAATTTATAGTCAATTCTCATTTTAAATGTAAGTATATCTTACAATTCAAATGATTGATTGATGTGATTAATCATTGAAAGTGAAAGGATAAAGAAAAAGCTAAGTTTAGAAAAGAGATGTTGATTTAATTTAAATTAAAACTCTATTAAGTCATTGGGTCATATCTGGAGATGTAGATTTTGGATTTTAGCTTGGTTTATATGGCTCGAAATCTAAGACATAGGCATGAAACATTCATGAGAGTCCAAGACTTAATTTCACTGTTTGGAAGTTCAAATCTTAGCATCAAAATAGAATTTCGAATCTATCTTGCAGCTTAAATACTATTTAGTGTTTAGTCCATGTCTCAAGTTCTAGAAGTTCAAATGCACAGATTCTTTTTGTTTTTTTTTTTAAAGCTGAGACAATTTTTCAGAACTTTCAGAAAGACTATTTATTCAAATTATAATGTTAGCAATGATGCTTTCTATAGACAGGAAGATAAGGATTGTTACCAAGTTAAGAGATGGTCATCCACTCAATAATTAATCATCAAATCAATAGTTCTAAATTTTAGCCTATAAAAGAAGGCATTTTCCATACATTTAGGTATTTTAGTTTTCATATTAAAATCATGTTCTTGCTCTTTCTCTTTATATTTTTTGTAATGCTTAAGTTTTTCTTTCATTAATATCTTATTTATGCCTTTCATTTTCTTCTCTTTACTTAGTTAACTTATATCATTTTTATGTTCTTATCTTATTTAGTTATAGTTCTATTTTTCATTATGTTTAGTTAAGTTTATTATGTTAAGATGAAAATGTTACACTAATGGTATAAGAATAAGTATAGTATAAACTTAATATGAACTTTAATATTTGATATTAATATATTTTGTATTTATTATCTTGTTCACTTTTAATACATTGCTTGTTAAATGATTAATTTATACTTATATTGTATAACCCTTGGTATAATAAATACTTGACACTTTTATATTTCAACTATATGGTAACACACATTTGTGCTATAAAAGGAACTTGATTTGTTATTAATATAAGTTATAATCATAAACACCTAACAACATTTATAAATATTAGTATTATTCAAATAAAATAAGTAATGTAATCATGTTAACAATTTATAATCCGATTTAAACCTTCTTTGTATATAGTTTTTATTTGAGTAATAAAAATAGTTTATACTATACTTGTTTGAAATATCATTAACGAATCCTCTAATTTTGACAATTATTTTATCCTTATTTAATTCTTATATTAATATCACATTGCAAAGCTTTTTTTAATTTCTTTTTTTTTAATTATAGTTTATATAATTAATTTTTTTATAATTTCATCTAATCTTACTAAATTATTTATTATTTTAATATTTTACATTTAAAAAAATATTTTAAAGGTGCCACTTCACCATGCCAGAGCGGACTGGGGCGCACTCTACCTTGGACATGCAAAAGAGCACATCTGACACTAAAAGAAGGAAGCGTAATTAGGGCTTTGAATGTATAGCTCAGGCCTGTCTTCTTGTAAGCAATTTCTTGGTGACTCGTTTACCAATCCCCCGGCCCATTGCACTTTTTTCTTATTCTAAATGTAATTTTCGTGCATTTAACAGCTTTTAATCATGCATGGGGCGGACCTGCCTTGGCGTTTATATCGATTTAGTTTAAGTCGAATCTTATAGATCTTAACATCTCATTCAAGTCCAAATGCTTATTACCCATGATGCTTTCATAAACGGAGGTTACATTTCAAGTGCTGTAAATTTTCTTTTTCTTTTTATCTTTTTATTGTTTTACTTAAAAAAACATTGAATTAATATTTTATAATGTTTTTTTAATCATTTTAATAGGTTTAGATTGATGTTAAAAATAAAAAAATATTTTAAAATAATTTTAAAAAAAATATATTTAAAAAAAAAATTATATCATGTTACTAAACACACTTGTATAATCAAGTATTGTAAAATCCATTCCTGCAAAAAGTTGATGGATTTGGATTTGAATCAAAAACACTTAATAATAATTTAATAACATTAAATTAAGGTTTATTTTTAAATAATAATATTTTTTTTAATTTGCATATGCATAGATTTGACCCGAAAATAACATGGTTATGAAAGTTGAAAGCTTTATAGATATTTAATTTCTTGTCCTAATAAAAAAGAAAGAAGAAATTTATCTATGATCGTGTAACTAATAACAATTAGAAATTTAGATATATACTTGCAAAGTGTATTTTAGTTATTAGTAATTTATTTATAATTAAAAGATCAAGAAAAGATGTGGAACAGTAAAATTAATATCAAGTTAATATTAATCTTACTTGATTGATTAATAGGGATATGTCCCCATATGAAAGATCAAAAGGTTTTATACAAGGTTTTTTTAAATTTTATTCACTCTTCCTCACTCTATTTTTAGTGTTTTTTTATATACTTTAACTTTTCTCTAAAAAATTTTAGAATTTAAATTTATTTTGTTAAAAAATAATTAAATTCTTTTATTTTGATTCAAAGACCTTGATGTAAAAGTTTATTTAAACCAATGGGATGTTGTTAGAATCTTGAGATGCATATTGCAAATATCCTAGCTACACAAGTAAGAAGCAATGAAGCTTTTTTTTTAAAAATATCAATAACAATAATAAAAAATTCATTACTTTAAAGTGTTTTAACAAGTATTCTTCTTTATTTTAATTTAAACATACTTGTTTTTATTATTAGTATGCATGTTAAGACTTTGATTTTATATAGATTATAAGTCTAAATACATACTTAATATACATGCTAGTATTATTTTATTATATTTCTATTAAAACATGTGATTAATACTTAAAAGTGTATTTTTATCAAAGTTTTATATCATTATATTGCAATTAAAGTATCATTAAATTCCTTCACATAAACATGTTTTATAATAAAAAATTTAATAATATAATATATCTTTAATTTATTATAAATACTTATTTCAAATATAGGCATGTCTCACAATTCAAATGATTGATTGATTTGTTTAACTATTAAAAATTAAAGAAAAAAAAAGAGGTTAAACTTATAACATAAATGTTCATTTAATTCAAACTGGAATACTATTAAGTCATTGGGTCATATCTAAAACTGTAGATCTTGAATTTCAATTTAGTTTATATGATAAAAAAGTTAAGACATACACCTAAAACATTTATGAGAGTCCAAGACTCAATTCTATCATTTCAATATACAAAACTTAACATAAAAAAAAGTCTGAATATGTCATGTAGGCTGAATACTATTTAGTATTTTGCCTATATTTTTAGTTTTAGAAGTCCAAATGAGCTCTTTTATTTTGAAAAGTAAGAGAAATGCCTATAACTTTCATGAAAACTATCTATTCAAATTCTGATGTTAGCAATGATGTTTTGTTCAAATAAAAAAATAATGGTTGTCACCAAGTCAAGATGTGGTTATCCATTCAATAATTAGTCATTAAATCAATAGTTTTAAATTTAAGATTATAAAAGGAGTCATTTTCCATACATTTAGACATCTTAATTTTCAAATCAAGATTATATTTTTGCTTTCTTTCTTTGTAGTTTTGTAATATTTAAGTTTTTCTTTCATTAATCTTTTGTTTATGTTTTTCATCATAACTATGTTCTTATCTTATTTATTTATATTTTACTCTTTTATTATATTTAATTAAGTTTATTATGTTAAGGTGAAAAAGGTTTGACTAATAGTGTTAGGAAAAATATAATATAAACTTAAATTGGACTTCAATGCTTATATTCTAAACAACTTGCTATTAACATGTTTTATTATTTTTATCTTATTAATTCTTAATACTTTGCTTGTTGAATTGTTAATCTAGATTCGTGTCAAATAATACTTGGTATAATAAATGTTTGATCCTTTATAGTCAATTGTATAGTATAACTAAAACTTATGTTATGAAAGAAACTTTATTTGTTGTTAACATACATTAACATTATGAATATTTAAAAGTATTAGTGTTATTTAAATAAGATAACTAATATAATCATATTAACAATTTATAATGAGCTATTAATGACAAATCATCCTATTGGAATCTTTATTGTGTGTGGTTTCTACTTGAGTAATAAATAGAGTTTATATTATACTTATTTGATATACCATTAGTGGATATTTTAACTTTAACATTTGTTTTTATCGTTGTTTAATGCTTACATTAATCTCACATTTCAAAATTCTTTTTAACTCATTATTATTATTATTATTATTATTATTATTATTATTATTATTATTTATAATTTATATAGTTAACCTCTATATGGTTCCATTTTAATTTTTCTAGGTTATGTATTACTTCAACACTACTATACTTGGAAGTAGATATCAATATTTTGATTGTATCAATATGTTTGTCTTGAAATTTATTATTGCATGTTTACAGATTTAAACATGTGTAAAATCTAGTATTTTCCCTATCTTTTGTTTAACACACCTTTATGATGATAAACTAAACATTTTTACTTACTAGTTTAAAACACTTACAACTTTGAATAACTTAGCTTGGTACAAGGTCGTGCAATGTGAAAAAAAAAACACCATGGTTGTTGGCTTAACACTCTATTTTACAGGAAGTAATTTGGATTTTTCATTTTATAAAGGACTAAAAATAGAGGGTCTAGAAATAAAATGGTCAAAAAAATGCCAATCCTATTTTTCAATAGAGAAGAAACCAAGTGTGGAAATCGAGAGATAAGAGATAAAAAAAAATGAAAGGAAGAGAAGAAGTGGTTACCATATCAAAACTAAAGCTCTTTTACCATTATACAATACCTTGGAAGGAAGGCTTTGTCTTGACAATTCCAATAACACTAGAGAAGACTATCATTGAAAGCCAGAGAGAGTCACACAAGCCTTCCCAATGTGGAGGATCCTCTCACATATTGGCGTGTATAATGCATATGCCAAATGTTTTCTTGTCCTCTCATTTAATTTAGTCTTTGAATCTCTAATAACTTCTCCAAAGGTTTACTAATTGATACTTAAAAGTGTATTTTTATCAATGTTTTATATCATCATTTTGCACTTGAAGTATCAATAACTCCTTAACTAAATCATGTTTTATAATAATATATCTAATAATATAAGATACCTTTAATTTATGGTAAATGTTCATTTTAAATGCAAGTCTATCACATAAATGAAAGGATTGATTGATAAATTTAAGAACTAAAATTGAAAGGACAACGAGATAGTCAAACTTAGAAAAAAGATGTTGGTATAGTCCAAACCGGAACACTGTTTAGTAATTGGATCATATCTAGAGTTGTAGATCTTAGATTTATGTCTACTTTATATGGATAGAAAGGTAAGACATAGGCCTACAACTTTCATATGGAACTCAAGATCTAAAAAGGTCATTGTCAAGTTTAAATTGGAGCAATAACAAAGAAGTCCAAATCATTCTTCCAGCCAGAGCACTGTTCAGTATTTTGGCCATATCTAGAGTTCTAGAAGTCAAAATAATCAGCATTTTTTACACAAAAAAGCTGAGATAATTTCCTACAACTTTTATGTTTTCAAGTGATTTCAATTTTGACATTATCAATGATGTTGTAGGCAAACAAAAGAAGATAAGGATTATCACCAAGTTAAGAGTTTACCACCTACTCATCAATTAGTCATCAAATCAATAGTTCCTAATTTTGGCCTATAAAAGGAGGCATTTGTCATGCATTTAGGCATCTTGGTGTCCAAATCAAGATCATGCTTTTGCTTTCTCTCTTGTATTTTTTTGTATTGCTTATGCTTTGCTTTCATTAATATCAAGTTTAAGCCTTTCATTTTCTTTCCTTTACTTAACTTCTATCTTATTTATGTTCTTATTTTGTTTATATATTTTTCTTTCTTTCATTATGTCTAGTTAAGCTTATTATATCAAGGTGAAAAGGTTACACTAATGGTGTAAGAATAAGTATAGTATAAACTTAATATGGACTTTAATGTTTCATACTAACATGTTTTATACTTGTTATCTTGTTCACTCTTTAATACTTTGCTTGTTAAATGATTAATCTTGATTTATGTTGTATAACACTTGGTACAACAAATGCTTGACACTTTCATAGCCCATAATGTATGGTATAACCGACACCTGAGCTATGAAAGGAACTTAATTTGTTGTTAACATAAGTTATAATCATGAATGCTTGATGAAATTTACAAGTATTAGCATTAATGGAATAAGATGACTAATGTAATCATGCTAACAATTTATAATATGATTGGAACCTCCTTTATGTGTGGTTTCCAATTGAATAATAAGAGTTTATACTATACTTGTTTGACATACCATTAGTGGAACCTCCAACCTTGACATTTGTTATTATTATTGTTTAATCCTTACTTTAATATTTCATCTCAAAGTTCTCATCTTCTTCTTTATTTTTGTTATTATTATTACTACTACTACTACTACTACTATTATTGTTGTTGTTGTTGTTGTTGTTGTTACTACTATTATTGTTATTATTGTTATTTATAATTTGTACAATAACCTCCCTGTGGTTCGACCCCAGTTTTGCCGGGTTATTTATTACTTCGACACTCCTGCACTTGGAAGAAGACATAAATTTTTTCATCGTGTCAAGTTTTTGGCGCCGTTGCTGGGGAGGTAAGTTTTGTATAAATTATAATTTTTAGTTTATTTTCTCTTTTCACTTTTTCTTGTATACAACTTTGTTTCTTTTTTTTTTCTTTCTTCTTGTTTCTTCTTCTTTTGTTTTCCTTTTCCATTTATTCTATTCCTACACGTGCATGAGAGTGTGGTCACGTACATCAAGTGGTAGACTTTGTAGGGTATCCTCATCATTTTCAAAAAATATGACTGAAGAAGATAATTAATCACTTCATAATGAGAATAATAAGAATAACCGTGCTAGAACACTTAGGGACCATATGAATCCAACAAGAACAAGTGCACCATCATGCATAGTTTTTCCTCCCGATGCACCTCATTTTAATTTTAAGCTAGGCATTATTCAACTTTTACCTTCTTTTCATGGTTTAGAATTGGAAAATCCATACTTGCATTTAAGGGAATTTGAGGAGGTCTGCAACACATATAATAATTTAAATTGTAGCCTGAACACCATCAAATTAAAGCTTTTTCCTTTTTCATTAAAAGATAAAGCTAAAACATGACTACAAAATTTGAGACTAGGATCCATTCGTGCTTGGGATGAAATGCAACAACAGTTTTTAAAGAAGTTTTTCCCATCTCATAGAACAAACTCTTTCAAAAGACAAATCACCACTTTCACTCAAAAACCAGGAGAAACATTTTACCAATGTTGGGATAGGTATCGAGACTTACTTAGTACTTGTCCTCATCATGGTTTTGAAACATGGAGATTGGTTTCACATTTTCATGAAGGGTTAACACCTAGAGATAGGTAAATGATTGAATTGATGTGCAATGGAACTTTTAAAGACAAAGAGCCTGATGAAGCAATGAAGTACTTAGACTTGTTAGCTAAAAATGCTCAAAATTGAGACATCGCGGGTACTTATGAGGCACCGAGTAAAACTCAACCTCATACATCTAGTGGAGGTATGTACAACCTTAGGGAAGATCATGACCTTCAAGCCAAGTTTGCATCTTTAGCTAGAAAAGTCGAGGTATTAGAATTGAAAAAAAGTAGTCAATTAAAATCTGTTGAAAACATTGCATGTCAAATATGTGAAACAAATGAACACTCAACCGATAATTGTCCAACCTTGCCTTCTTTTAAGGAATGTATCCATGAATAAGCCCATGCTTTAAACAGTTTCCAAAGGGCCAACCATAACCCATACAAACATACAACCCTGGTTGGAAAAATCATCCAAATTTTAGCTAGAAGAGTGATGCACAAACTTCACAACCACCATTTCAAGCACACCATAATTTCCAAAATTCTCATGGATATGCACCTCCTTATGCTCCACCTTCTAGAAGAAATCTTGAGGAAACATTGCATGCATTCATTGAAAAGCAAGAGACAATCAATACTCAACTTGCTCAAAACATGACAGATTTTAAAGATACTCTTGCAAAATTAACATCTGCTCTCAGTTTCCAAGAGAAAGGTAAGTTTCCATCTCAACCACAACAAAATCCCAAGGGGCAATACAATGCAAATGCAAGTAGTTCTGGAAGCCAACACATGGATCAAGTCAAATCAGTCACTACTCCTCGCAGTGGTAAGGTTATTGAAAAACCTTCTCTTGAACCTTATGAGAAAGATGATGAGTCAATCTCTGAGGGTAAGGAAGAGGTTGAACCTGAAAATTGCAAAGAAAAGACTGATTCTCCGCCAGCACTTCCATTTCCTCAGGCCATGACCAAACAAAGGAAAGTCAATCACAACTCTGAAATTTTTGAAACTTTCAAACAGGTAAGAATCAATATACCTTTGGTGGATACTATTAAACAGATTCCTTCCTATGCTAAATTTTTGAAAGATCTATGCACTGTGAAGAGGAAACTGAATGTGAAAAAGAAAGCCTTTCTAGCCGAACAAGTAAGTGCTATTCTTCAGAACAATAATGCTTTGAAATATAAAGACCCTGGTTGTCCTACAATTTCTTGCTTTATTGGAGAGCATAAAATTGAAAGAGCCTTACTTGATCTTGGTGCTAGTGTGAATTTACTTCCATATTCAGTTTTTCAGAGTCTCAATCTAGGTGAGTTAAAACCAACTTCTATAACTCTTTTACTTGCTGATAGATATGTAAAAGTGCCTAGAGGAATAATTGAAGATGTGTTAGTACATGTAGATAAATTCATTTATCATGTGGATTTTATTGTCTTGGACACACAACCTATTGAGGCATGAAATTCATTTCCTGTTATTTTAGGACGTCTTTTTCTTGCAACTTCTAACACATTGATTAATTGTAGGAATGGACTGATGAAGCTATCATTTGGAAACATGACATTGGAGATGAATATTTTCAACATTTGCAAGCAACCTGGAGATGATAATGATTTACAAGAAGTAGATCATATTGATGAATTAGTTTATGATCAACTTGAATCTACTTTAAGTAAAAATGAGTTGGATGAATCAAAAGATTTGCAAATGATTTATTCTAAGGAAGAAATCACGGATGAAAAAAGCACCGAAAATGTTGATGCAGATCTTTTGTCAACAGTGACAACAACTTCGACATCTGGCATCACACCAATCAATTATTACTTTCCTAATGAATCCTTACTTTCTCTTAATCCAATGCCTTGGTATGATAAAAATATTAATTTTCTTGCTTTAGGAGATTTGCCAACTGATTGGAGTACCCAAGACAAAGAAAAGTTTTTGAACGAAGTGAAGAACTTTTATGGTGATGACCCTAACTTATTCAAATATTGTCCTGATCAAATATTTCAAAGATTCATTCTTGACAATGAGGTAAGTAGTGTCATTAAACATTGTCATTTTGATGCATATGGAAGTTATCCTTCATTAAAAAAGACAGCTACAAAAATCTTCCAAAATGGATTTTATTGGCCCACCATATTTAAGGACACGCATGCATTCTGCAAAACTTGTGAAAATTGTCAAAAAGTTGATACTGGTCAAAACGTTTTGTTTTATAATTCTTAATTTTATGCATTCCCTAGCGAGCTAAGATCAAGATGAAGCAATTCTTATGGGGCCTGTGATGTTGAGAATTCAATAAATGACAATGATTTTAAGGAAAATAGGCATCGTTTGAAAGCTTACTTTGATAGTTTTCCTAGTGAAAATGAATCAACTGGTTGGAATGATCTTGTAGATAAAGGTTGATCATTTTATTTCTCTCACATTGTTTTTATGTTTCTTTTTGAGTGATTTTTGCTAGTTTCTCTCACCCCGGTCAAATAGCGGATAACGGTACTCTGTGACTTAAGTCGGTTCTTTCAGTTTCCCACAATAACTAATATCTGTATATACATTTCTGTAATTTTTTTTGAATCTCTTTTCCAATTCTCATTTGAAAATGGACACTAATCTTGTAAAATTGAAAAAGTATTTTCCCGTTCTGCCTCAGAATACGATTACAAAAATTTCCGTGCTAGATGTGCAAGATTAAGATTGTTAATGAATCATGGAATTCCTGAAGATATTCGCTGGTTGATTGAAGCAAAAGTTCGATTATCACGTGAGTCCTCTAACTCCTTTATTTCACATATGCTTGGAACAGGTAAAAGCACTTTTGCAAAGAAACATCGTGCAAAACGACTGGAAGTTTGTCATCGATATGCTAGATGGACTTATGATACATAATGTCATTCTTTAGGAATGGTATCTATAAACCGTGAAGATAAAATACAATTCAATAAGGATGGCCTGAGTAAGGAGTCTTTAAATAACCTTCTATTGACTCTTGAGACGTATCCTAGTGGAGATGTGCATCGTGTAATTCGTGATTTATGGCCACTATTTCATAAAGAACATGATCGACTTAGTCTTGGGAATCTGACTAAAAAAGACCATGTTTGCTAGTTTTTAAGAAAACTGGATGGGAAGCCTATCTCCGACCCATAGAGGGCGTTTAAGCCGTTCTTAGAGGTAAAACCAAGGGAAGATGTGAGCCATAATCACAACTACCTGTACATATACATGTTTTTTTTAAAAAGTAAATAAATAAATAAATAAATAAAAAGAGAGAGAGAGAGTGTGTGAGACTCCAGCTGGCTACATATAGGTGTTATGATTGCTTTTCTAATTTCTCATCTATAAAACCCTCTTTTCTTTCCTTTCATTTTTACTCAACCCATACATTCAACAACTACAAAAGTGTGTAGAAATGGCAAGTTCCTCAAGTCATCATATAAGAAATATTTGTGTTTTTGGTGGATCTAGTCCTCGAAAAGAAAAGGAATTTTTAGAATCAGCAAATCATCTTGGTTAGGTGCTAGCTGAGAGAAAGATTCATTTAGTATATGGGGGAGGTAGTCTTGGGTTAATGGGAGGTGTGTCAATAGCTGCATTTTTAGGAGGTAGTCAAGTTTTGGGGGTCGTCCCCGAAGCTTTAGCACAAGGGGACATCATTGGAAAAACAATTGGAGAGGAACTTCAGGTCTCTACAATGTCAGCTCGAATGAATGCAATGTTTAACCATGCTGATGCCTTCATTGCTTTACCAGGTGGTCTAGGCACATTGGAAGAGATCTTTCATATTTCCTCTTGGGCCCAACTGCACATTCACCATAAACCCATAGGTTTGTTAAATGTTAATGGTTATTATGATAAGTTGTTGTCTTTTCTTGATCACGCTGTGGAACACGAGTTTCTAACATCTTCTGCACGACAAATCATAATCTCTGTTGCTAATCCTGAACAATTGATTGACCAACTACAGTCTTTCATTCCTGTAATTGATCCTTCCATGAGTCGCATAAATTGGTCAACTAAGGAAAGCCGTAAAAAGCTTAGATTGGATTTAAGCCTCCATTTGTGAATTTTTGTGTCTTTTGGTTTTATTATTGTGTTTTGTTATTACTTATATTTGTTTCAGTGTGTTTCAGGTTTGTCAGT
>SRLM01000782.1:0-17809 GCA_015708895.1 Populus ilicifolia | reverse complement strand
GGGTGTTTTAACACCTAATACCCTAAAGTCAACTGACTTGGGAGCTATTGGCCCAACGCTTGTTACATGGGTTGAGGAGAAAAGCTTAAAGGAATCAAACATTGCACTATCTACATATCACTATCTGCAACTCGAGTTACGAAGCTCGTAAGGGTGTCTTAACACCTAATGCCCTAAGACTAACTGGTCTGGGAGTCATTAGCTGAAAGCTCGTTACATGGGTTAAAGATGCATGGTGTTTTAAATTATATGTATATTAAAAAAAAAAAGACAAAAATAATAATCCCAACCCAAGGAAGTTAACCTTAAACATTAGAACAAAAATTTTGTTTTCTTCTAAAAAAAGCCCCATAATTATATGTTGATACATTGAGCACAAAAGAAAGGTTTATGAATACTTGTTAAGAGGTAGTAAGCAGGTATATAAACCTAACAAGAGTTTGTTTATCTTGATAGAGTAATGAAAGTTAAATGATGAATACCTCGCTTTGTGGAATTTGCAAATTGTTTTTCTATTTTAACGCTTTGATTACTAGGGACTAGTAATAAGCTAGTTGGGGGGTGTGATTAGTACTCAAAAGTGTATTTTTATTATGGTTTTATCTCATCATTTTGCACTTGAAGTATCAATAACTCCTTAACTAAAGTACGTTTTATAATAATCTATCTAATAATATAAGATACCTTTAATTTGTGGTAAATGTCCATTTTAAATGCAGGCCTATCACATAAATGAAAAGATTGATTGATGACTTTAAGAACTTCAATTGCAAAGGCAAAGAGATGACCAAACTTAGAAAAGAGATGTCGGTGTAATCTAAACCGGAACACTATTCGGTAATAGGGTCATATCTAGAGCTATAGATCTCAAATTTAGGTCTACTTTATATGGATGGAAACGTAAGACATAGGCCTACAACTTTCATATGGAGCCTAGGATCTAAAAAGGCCATTTTCAAGTCCAAATTGTTACAACAACAAAGAAGCCCGAGCACTGTTTAGTATTTTGGCCATATCTGGAGTTCTAGAAGTCGAAATGAGCTGAATATTTTACACAAGAAAGCTGAGACAATTTCCTAGAAGTGTTTTCAAGTGGCTCTAATTTTGATGTCATCAATGATGTTTTGGGTAGACAAGAGAAGATAAGGATTGTCACCAAGTCGAGGGTTGGCCATCTACTCATCAATTAGTCATCAAATCAATAGTTCCTAATTTTGGCCTATAAAAGGAGGCATTTGCCATGCATTTAGGCATCTTGGTTTCCACATCAAGATCATGCTCTTGTTTTCTCTCTTTGTATTCTTTGTAATGTTTATGCTTTGTTTTCTTTACTTTACTTAGTTAACTTTTATCTTATTTATGTTCTTATTGTGTTTATCTATTTTTCTTTCTTTCATTATGTCTAGCTAGGTTAATTATGTCAAGGTGAAAAGGTTACACTAATGGTGTAAGAATAAGTATGGTATAAACTTAATATGGACTTTAATGTTTGATAGTAACATGTTTTATATTTGTTATCTTGTTCACTTTTTAATACTTTGCTTGTTAAATGATTAATCTTGATTTATGTTGTATAACACTTGGTACAACAAATGCTTGGCACTTTTATAGCCCATACTGTATGGTATAACCGACACCTGAGCTATGAAAGGAACTTGATTTGTTGTTAACATAAGTTATAATCATAAATGCTTGATGAAATTTACAAGTATTAGCATTAATTGAATAAGATGACTACTGTAATCATGTTAACAATCTATAATCTGATTGGAACCTCCTTTATGTGTGGTTTCCAATTGAATAATAAGAGTTTATACTATACTTGTTTGACATACCATGAGTGGAACCTCTAACCTTGACATTTGTTATTATCGTTGTTAATCTTTACTTTAACATTTTATCTCAAAGTTCTCATCTTCTTCTTCTTCTTTATTATTGTTGTTGTTGTTGTTGTTATTATTATTAGTATTATTATTGCTATTATTGTTGTTATTGTTATTATTGTTGTTGTTGCATTATTATTATTTTTAATTTGTACACTAACCTCCCTGTGGTTCGACCCCGGTATTGCCGGGTTATTTATTACTTTAACACTCCTGCGCTTGGGAGAAGACATCAATCTTTTTGTCGTGTCACATTTCATCCCAAGCACGAATGGATCCTGATCTTAAATTTTATAGCCATGTTTTAGCTTTATCTTTTAATGAAAAAGAACAAAGCTTTAATGTGATGGTGTTCATGCTACAATTTGAATCATTATATGTGTTGCAAACCTCCTCAAATTTCCTTAAATGCAAGTATGGATTTTCCAATTGTAAGCCATGAAAAGAAGGTAAAAGTTGAATAATGCCTAACTTAAAATTAAAAGGAGATGCATTAGGAGGAAAAACTATGCATGATGATGCACTTGTTCTTCTGGGATTCATGTGGTTTCTAAGTGTTTTACCATGGTTATTCTCATTATAAAATGATTGATTATCTTTTTCTGCCATATTTTCTAAAAATGATAAGGATACCCTACAAAGTTTACCACTTCATGTATGTGACCACACTCTTATGTGCGTGTAGGAATAAAAGAAAAGGAAGAAAAAAACAAAAGAAGAAGAAACAGGAGAAAATAAACAAAGTTATATACAAGAAAAGTGAAAAAAAGAAAAGAAAATAAATGCTATAATTTATACAAGAACTTACCTCCCTAACAATGATGCCAAAAACTTGACACGATAAAAAGATTAATTTCATCTCCCAAGTATAGGAGTATTGAAGTAACAAAATAACTCGGCAAGACTGGGATCGAACCACAGAGAGGTTAATTGTATAAATTATAGATAATAATAATACAACAACAATAACAATAATAACAACAATAACGACAACAACAACAATAATAATAGTAGTAGTAGTACTAATACTACTACTACTACTAATAATAATAATAATAATAATAATAATAAACAAAAAGAAGGAGAAGAAGAAGAAAAAGATGAGAACTTTGAGATGGAATATTAATGTAAGGATTAAATAATGATAATAACAATTGTCAAGGTTAGAGGTTCTATTAATGGTATGTCAAACAAGTATAGTATAAACTCTTATTATTCAATTGGAAACCACACACAAAGGAGGTTCCAATCAGATTATAGATTGTTAACATGATTACACTAGTCATCTTATTCGATTAATGCTAATACTTATAAATCTCATCAAGAATTCATAATTATAACTTATGTTAACAGCAAATCAAGTTCCTTTCATAGCTCAAGTGTCGATTATACCATACAATATGACCTATGAAAGTGCCAAACATTCATTGTACTAAGTGTTATACAACATAAATCAAGATTAGTAATATAACAAGCAAAGTATTAAAGAGTGAAGAAGATAACAAATACAAAACATGTTAGTATCAAACATTAAAGTACATATTAAATATACATTATACTTATTCTTACACCATTAGTATAACCATTTCACCTTCACATAATAAACTTAACTAAACATAATACAAGAAAGAAAAAAATAAAAAAAATAAGTATATAAATAGGATAAAAGTTAACTATGTAAATGAAAGGAAATGAAAGACATAAACTTGATATTAATAAAAGTAAAGCATAATCATTACAAAAAAGACAAAGAGAGAAAGCAAAAGCATGATCTTGATCTGGAGACCAAGATGCCTAAATGCATGATAAATGCCTCCTTTTATTGGCTAAAATTAGAAATTATTGATTTGATGACTAATTGATGAGTGGATGACCAACTCTTGACTTGGTGACAATCCTTATCTTCTCTTTTCTGCCCAAAACATCATTGATGACGTCAAAATTACAGCCACTTGAAAACATGAAAGTTTGAGGACATTGTCTCAGCTTTCTTGTGTAAACAATTCAGCTCATTTCGACTTCTAGAACTCCAGATATGGCTACAATACTGAACAGTGCTCGGGCTGGAGGATAGATTCGGGCTTCTTTGTTGTTGGAAAAATTTGGACTTGAAAATGACCTTTTTAGATCTTAGGCTCCATATGAAAGTTATAGGCCTATGTCTTACCTTTCCATCCATATAAAGTAGACCTAAATCTGAGATCTATAGCTCCAGATATGACTTAATTACTGAACATTGTTCTGGTTTGGATTACACCGACATCTCTTTTCTAAGTTTGGCCATCTCTTTGTCCTTTCAATTTCAGTTCTTAAATTCATCAATCAATCCTTTCATTTATATGATAAGCCTACATTTAAAATGAATATTTACCACAAATTAAGGGTATCTTATATTATTAAATATATTATTATAAAACATGCTTTAGTTAAGGACTTATTGATACTTCAAGTGCAAAATGATGACATAAAACCTTGATAAAAAACGCACTTTTAAGTACTAATCAATGCCTTTCATTTCCTTTCCTTTACGTAGTTAACTTTTATATTATTTTTATTCTTATCTTATTTATTTATGTTTCTCTTCTTCATTATGTTTAGTTAAGTTCATTATATCAAGGTGAAATGGTTACACTAATGGTGTAAGAATAAGTATAGTGTAAACTCACCTTAATATTTGATACTAACATGTTTTGTATTTGTTATCTTGTTCACTCTTAATACTTTGCTGGTTAAATGATTAATCTAGATTTCTATTGTATAATACTTGGTACAACAAATGCTTGGCACTTTCATAGTCTAACCATATAGTATAACCTATACCTGTTCTATGAAAAGAACTTGATTTGTTGTTAACATAAGTTATAATCATGAATGCCTGACAATATTTGCAAGTATTAGTATTATTCGAATAAGATAACTAATGTAATCATGTAAACAATTTATAATCTGATTGGAACTTTCTTTGTGTGTGGTTTCCAATTGAATAATAAGAGTTTATACTATACTTGTTTGAAATACTATTAGCGGATTATCTAACCTTGATATTTGTTGTTATTATTGTTTAATCCTTATATTGATCGTCCATCTCAAAGTTCTCATTAGCTTCTTCTTCTTCTTCTTCTTCTTCTATTGTTGTTGTTGTTGTACAATTAACCTCCTTGTGGTTCGACATAGTCTTACCGAGTTATTTATTACTTGGATACTCCTGCATTTGATAGAAAATATTAATTTTTTTAACGTGTCAATATTCTATTGTAATTTGGGGAGTTCTTGTGTTTTCTCTCATTACTTCTATCATGAACAAATTCTCTCTCTAGAAAGGTAAACATACTTTGAGACAAACACCTCTTTTCTCAATGAGATGATATAAATAATATCCAATTAATTCTTTTGAATATTTCATAAACATACATTTATCTAACTTAACTCCTAATTTTTCAGGTATGATATGCTTTACATAAACATCATATTCCAAAATCTTTAAATATGATAGGTTTGGTCTCTTAGCGTTTCATATCTCATATGGAGTCTTATTAACAGATTTTGATGGAACCTTAATTCTAAGGCAAGTAGGAATTTATATGGCATAACCCTATATAGAAGATGAAAGGTTTGCATAGCTTATCATGGACTGTACTATATCCAATCGAGCATGATTTTTTCTTTCAAAAACTCAATTTAGTTGTGGTGTTCTAGGAGGTATATATTATAAGAGAATCTTTTTCTATATTAGATAATCTTAAAATTCTTGGTTTAAATATTCACCACCTCGATCAAATTTAAAGTCTTGATACTTGTACCAATTTGTATTTCAACTTCATTTTTGAAATTTTTTAACCTTTCAAATGATTGAAACTAATATATTATCAATTTAGATAATCATATCCAATATGGTAATCAATAAATGTGATGAAATGATGATGACATGAATTGTTATTGGTCCATGTAGATCTCTGTATGTTTATTATAGTTTTTGCTCTTTCAAATAAAATCATCTTATCTAACAAACAAGTTTCACAGGTTTTATATGATTTATTGTAACCTAATTTTAACTCATTGTCATTTTAATTTAATTTTACAGGATTTAAAATATAAACTTAAAATATCAGATATTTATTTCAATGAAAAATATGATTTGTTAACTTGTGTAAAAACTAGGGACAATCATTTTATCCTTATCTTCAATATAATCCCTATCTTTAAGATAATCTTTGTCTTCAAGATAATAATAGTTTTTCGCTTTTAAATTTGATTCTCAATTAAATTCAAACTAAAAAAAAAGAATGAGTTTGATTAAAACTTTGTTTCTTACACACGAAGAGACTTTAATACTATAAATACAGACCTTAGTGTATGCAAAAGGGGTAGGAAAAAAATGCAGAAGGAATAATAACAGTTTTTTCAGTAATAAGCACTTACATCAATCTTCGCTCAAGAAGTTGACAACAATAGTCCAATAACAGGTAAGTAATTTCATCCTCTTATCTTATTTTCACTTTTAATTACCCTCTTCCTATAGTAAGTGTGCGTGAGTAGCTCATACACGCTTGCAAAGAAAAATATATCGGCTGTGTTACTAGTTTGAACTAGTAACCAGCTTGCATGGCTGGGCTAGATCCAGCCTAAAAAGAAAAAAAGAGTGGGCTATGTTTAGGCTTTAGGCCTAATCTGTTCAAATTGTGTTTGCTAAAGGTGTGCTTGGCAAAACTCATCTTTATGCCTTGACCATGATTTTAATGTCCATTCTAATTTAATATTTAACAAAACAAACCTCTTTTCAATAACAAAAAATTCTAAAAAATATTTGGAGGCCTTTGTTGATTTATTTATGGGCCCCTCGCACTTTGTTTGTTTTTTTTATGTTTGTATTTGTTTATAGATATGCTTAATCTATAGACTATTACTGTTAAATGCAAATATGTCGTACAATGTCTTTTTTACTTCCATCTAAGAAGGAAAAATAATAATAAAAGGATAAACAAGAAAAAAATGACAAAGAAAATTTCTACTTCAAATTTATTTTTTGTGAAAATATTTACTAACACCAGAGTCAAGAGTATTGTAATTTTTTAGATTTGTGTGATATTTTCCAACACCAAAGTTGAAAATATTCGTAGGAATTGGTCACTAACGCTAGAGTCAGGAATAAGAAAGGAAGAATAAAATGAAAGAAAAGGAGAACAAATTCTTAACAATTTTAGACAAAACCAGCAATGAAGTCTGCCTTAGATAGGACGCTTAAGGGATAATAACATCTTTCCTTTTGTGTAACCAATCCCTTACAATAGATACACTGTTGACTAATTAGGGTTTCTAGTGACCATAATACTAGGAGGGGACTCCTTGAACAAGATATTTTTCTTAAAAGAATAAGATACCAAATATCTTTTCCTTTTCCTTTATCAAGATAGATTAATTTTTTTAATCGGTTGCCACAATGTCCACTTGTGACATGATTCATAATCAAAAGGGTCAAAATATCTTTTTTATATAACTTGATTATTCTTGTTTTATTAATATGATCTAATTTACAAAGCCATGAATAAGACGGATTTTGATCGCCTAATATATTTCTCTTGCTTTTTGTATTGAACATGGACATTTCTAAATCAATTATATACAAATTGTTTGTATAAATATTAGATCTATAATTATTATTATTATTATTATTATAAAAGGAATAACATTTGTCTTCAATAATAATTTTAAATTCATTAAATTTAAGTTGATATTATATTTCTAGAAAGTACTTGAACAAAATAACAAATATTAAGTTTTAGCATCATCCCATCTGGTAAAGTTAATGCAACAACCCTTGCTCCATTACTAATTTGTTGATTCATTTCACCTTTATTCAATCATAAACATACTTAAACCAAAAGCTTTAGTAAGCTTTTTAGTCTTCACAATTGCAAGGTAGTCTTTGCAAAATCCTTTTCTAGTGGCTTTTGTTGTCATAATGATGACAAATACTCTTATCTTTCTTGATGACCTAAGCAAACTTCTATACATTTTAATACAAGGACTACAAGACCATGTCAACACTAAACTTATGGCTTATGATAAAGCCTAATTGGTCTAATTTCTCAAAATAGCCAATCATTTTTTTAATAAAATATAGGTGTTCACATATAATCCTTTGTCATCTTGTAGTAAAATAATTTCTTAGAGGTTCATTCCTCTCCATCTTAGAAGTCACATCAAAGAACTCTTTGAGATGCCTAATTATAATCTTATTGTTTTTTTCTCTCCTTGTTATGGCTATGTTGAGTTTATCATGTTTTATATATTTATTTTTGTTTTGTTTTACTATTTTAGCATGCATTGTTTTTCATGTTTATCATGCATTTATATTAGATATGGATTTAAGGTCTTCACGCATCACTTATCTTATTTTTAAATATGTGTGGTATCAACTTTAAGATAAGTGGAGGAGTAACAACACCCTAATGGCTTTAGCCTGGGTAAGGCTCGTAAAATTATCCAACTCATATGATTGTTTGCTCGATAGTAGTCGATATGCCAAACTGATATTACTAAGGGCCTCTATCTTCACACTACTTGTAAACCTCATATCAACCTTTTAAGGGCAATCACTGGGCATGTGAAAGACCATTAAGACTAGATAACAAAACTATCTTGATGCATTTAATTACTAGAATTTATCATTTAGGTTAATCCCTATATAAATTCACTGAGATAAGCTTAAATATGCTTTTAGGTGATGTAATGATCATTATTTCTAACATAACAACTAATGAGTATGGACTTGAGTTTGAATCCTTATAAATGACCAAGGGAGAATGCCTTTGACTAGATGCCGGTGAGATACCACTACGCGAAGACATTAGAATATGAATGAAAGCTTAGATGATAAAAGGTTAAATAGATCTTCTCTCAGTATTGCAATGAATATTGGATTCAGATCGAACACACATCCAAAGAATAACGATCGTTATGTCACCCCCTAAAAAGCAAATCCATATCCAACATGTTGCATTCATCTTCATGCATATTTTAACATACACTTATGAACTATCATAATACCGTACTTTAGGTGAAATATAGGTCCCCCATTGAAACACACTTATTACACTCCACTATAAAAAAATAAATGAAAAATGAAGAAAAAGCCTAGTTGGAAGTCTAACACTGAAAAAAGATGGAAAGTTTTAGAGTAGCCTAGTTGAATAGGCCTTGAGATCTAATCTGAAGAAGCAAAATCTACAGCTCGTCCTAGATCTATACCCGTGAATCCATATAATATGAGGGAAAGTGAGTTGTCTCAACAAGCTATGTATTCTCAATTTTCTCAACTAGCATATCCCATGAGAATGTCAACTACCATTAACCTTACAATAAAGGAATCTTAAAAGAAAAGGATGGTAAAAGAAGATGACTTGGATAAATAGGCTGTCCAGGAACAAAGACTAAGGGCATTCGAGGGAACTAGCCTACATGACAATGCAATAGTTGCTAAGATGTGTTTGGTACCTAATGTTGTCATTCCTAAAAAGTTTAGGGTGCCAAAATTCATCAAATATACATGAACTCAAAGCAATATAACTCGTCTCAAGGTATACAGCAACAAAATAAATAAGGTAGTCTATGATGAGAAATTGTTGATTCACTTTTTTCAAGACAGTTTGAGTTACATTGCCCTTACTTGCTAAATATGGCTGAACAATACCTAGATAAAAAAGTGGAAGGACTTGGTTGATGCTTTCATTAAGAAATATAAGTTCACTATAGATGTGGGCCCTGATAAGTCAAACTTATAAGCTATGGAAAAGGAAAACAAGGAGTCCATAAGAGAATACACTCAAAGGTGGCGGAGAAACATTTCATTAAAGAAAAGATTGTTGACTTAGGAAGGATTGTTGACTTGATTGCGGAGAAACATTTCATTAAAGAAAAGAAAGAAACCGAGGTTCATAATATTAAAGGTGATTACAAAGTGATTGATACTTAAAAGTGTATTTCTGTCAAGGTTTTATATCATCATTTTGCACTTGAAGTATCAATAATTCCTTAACTAAAACATGTTTTATAATAATATATCTAATAATATAAGATACCTTTAATTTGTGGTAAATGTGCATTTTAAATGCAAGCCTATCACATAAATGAAAGGATTGATTGATGAATTTAAGAATTGAAATTGAAAGGATAAAGAGATGGCCAAACTTAGAAAAGAGATGTCGGTGCAATCCAAACTAGAACACTATTCGGTAATTGGATCATATCTGGAGCTATAGATCTTAGATTTAGGTCTACTTTATATGGATGGAAAGGTAAGACATAGACTTACAACTTTTATATGGAGCCCAAAATCTAAAAAGGCCATTTTCAAGTCCAAATTGTTGCAACAACAAAGAAGCCCAAATTTGTCCTCCAACTCGAGCACTATCCAGTATTTTAGCGATATCTGGAGTTTTAAAAGTCAAAATGAGCTGAAGTTTTTACACAAGAAAGCTGAGATAATTTCCTACAACTTTCATGTTTTCAAGTGGCTCTAATTTTGATGTTATTAATAACATTTTGGGCAAACAAGAGAAGATAAGGATTGTCACCAAGTCAAGAGTTGGTCATCCACTCATTAATTAGTCATCAAATCAATAGTTCTTAATTTTGGCTTATAAAAGGAGGCATTTGCCATGTATTTAGGCATCTTGGTGTCCAGATCAAGATCATGCTCCTGTTTTCTCTCTTATCTTATTTTTTGTAATGTTTATGCTTTGCTTTCATTCATATCAAGTTTATACCTTTCAATTTCTTTCCTTTGCTTTTGTAACTCTTATCTTATTTATGTTCTTATTTTGTTTATCTATTTTTCTTTCTTTCATTATGTCTTGCTAAGTTTATTATGTCAAGGTGAAAAGGTTACACTAATGGTGTAAGAATAAGTATAGTATAAACTTAATATGGACTTTAATGTTTGATATTAACATGTTTTATATTTGTTTTCTTGTTCACTCTTTAATGCTTTGCTTGTTAAATGAATAATCTTTATTTATATTGTATAACACTTGGTACAACAAATGCTTGGCACTTTCATTGCCCATACCGTATGGTATAACCGATACCTGAGGTATGAAAAGAACTTGATTTGTTGTTAACATAAGTTATAATCATGAATGCTTGATGAAATTTACAAGTACTAGCATTAATTGAATAAGATGACTAATATGATTATGTTAACAATCTATAATTTGATTGGAAACTCCTTTGTGTGTGGTTTCCAATTGAATAATAAGAGTTTACACTATACTTCTTTGACATACCATTAGTGGATCCTCTAACCTTGACGTTTGTTATTATCATTGTTTAATCCTTACATTGATATTCCATCTCAAAGTTCTTATCTTCTTTTTCTTCTTCTCCATCTCTTCCTTTATTACTATTACTATTACTATTTGTATTAGTATTGTTGTTGTTGTGATTACTATTATTGTTGTTTATAATTGTCATTTATAATTTGTACAATTAACCTCCCTGTGGTTCGACTCCAGTCTTACCGGGTTTGTTATTACTTCGACACTCCTGCACTTGGGAGAAGACATTAATCTTTTAGTCGTGTCACAAAGGCGACAAAAAGAGCTGCCCAAATAAAGATATCTAGAGATGAATCATCCTAAAGACGAAGCTATAGTGTCACTAGGCTAAAATTGATCTGTGTGTGACCCTAATTGACTATTGAAAAGGTGCTCTTATCGAGGAATTTATAAGAAAGGGAAAGTTGGAATATTCTAGAAATTCCAATTGATGATTGCTAAGTGTTTAAACCATTTTATACGTTGCTAGTATAAGGTCTCTATTTTTTTTAAGATTTCAATGAAATAATGAGTTTTTCCTTCAATTGTGTCTCTTCATTTGATTTACAACCCAAACATCCTAAAAAGGGGCTCCCTTTAAGAACTTACAAATACACTTTTGAAGTTTCATGTCATCTTATAGACTCAATTTATCTCTTTTACCAAAATTAGTTTCCCCATCAAAATTTTAAAAATTGAACTTGCTTTTTGATTTCAAAAATAATTTGGCATGGGAGCCTAAGATTAAAAGGCCATTTTCAAGTCCAAATTGTAGCAACAACAAATATGTCCAAATCTATCTTATAGCCCAAACACTATTTAGTGTTCGGCCCATATTTGGAGTTCTAGAAGTCTAAATGATTTTATTTTTTTTTTGAAAAAGCTGAGATCATTTCCTAGAACTTTCATGTTTTCATGTGGTTCCAGTTCTGACATTATCAATAATGTTTTAGGAATATAAGAAAAGATAAGGATTGTCACCAAGTCAAAAGTTGGCCACTCACTCATCAGTTAGTCATCAAATCAATAGTTTCCATTTTTTACCTATAAAAGGAGGCATCTGCCATGCATTTAGGCATCTTGGTTTTTAGATCAAGATTATGCTTTTGCTTTCTCTCTTTGTATCTTTTTAATGCTTAAGTTTTATTTTCATTAATATGTTGTTTATGCCTTTCATTTCCTTTCCTTTACTTAGTTAACTTTTATCTTATTTATATTCTTATCTTGTTTATTTATGTTTTTTCTCCTTCATTATGTTTAGCTAAGTTTATTATGTTGCTGCGATGTCGTGGTTTTACAAATTAATTACCTTAGCTTAAAACATAACACACAAGATAGTATAGAGCAAGCAAGGGGTCGATCCCATAAGAAAGATTTAGTTTAGATTTTTATGCTATACGTTATGCAATTAGGGGGTTTTAATTTGTGATGATCTAAACTATGGAAGAAATTAAACTAGCGAACAAAATCAATTGAAATCAAAATTTATCAAGAAAACAAACCTTGGTTGCAAGCACACATCCACCAACGAAAATTAGAATCGATCCTTGAAACAAAACTACAATTTATATTACGATTTTTATCTTTTCTTAATGTTGGTTGATTAATGGATCCGCCGTATAACTAACCCTAACCAACAAACAATCAGAATGTCCGCATTAATGATTTAGTTTAATGGCAGCCCTAAAAACTAGATATTTGAGTGTTCTCCCTAAGTTTAATAATGTAGTTCCGCCACAATTATCAAGCTTAGTTGCTTCACAAGTTGATACATCACAACTCTGGTTTTGATATCAAACTTAGCAATAAATTGTTTACAATAATAACTTAGAGTTCCGCTCTAGCAATTATCAACAACAATCATTGAAAATATGCATAGAAAAACAATCATACTCATTCATACTATAAACTGAAAATAAAAGGAAGAATAAATCTCACGATTCTTGAAATCTGAAGGTTTATTGTGTCCTTGCAACCAAGAAAAGAGTTTAGCCTTGCATAACTATTGAACAACTACTCTTAAAGAATGAAGAGACCATGATTTTTTTGGGTTTGTAGAGGAGAGAATTTGTGTTTCTTAACTTCTAGCTGCTGCCCCCTTCTCTCCTCTCTCTCTTTCTTTTTATATGCTAAGAAACCCTAGTTCCTACTTTACAAAGTAGTCATCCCTTAAGTTGACAATTGACATTTAAGTACTTCAATAACTATTTTCTCTAAAAAGGGAAATATCCTTGCATGAAATCTTCAAACTCTAACTTGGAGGAGCTAAATTGCTGATATAAAAATTTTGATGACGGTTTAGAAGCTTCGAAACATAATTTGGACTCATTTCTTCACGAAACTTGATTGCTGGTAGAATTCAGTTGTCATCTTTGAAAAATCATATCTCCCTCATCTAACATCGTTTTTGCTGAAATTTGGAGCGTTTACCGACCTTTGAGTAAGGAATCCAAACAAATTGAGTTTGCATAAATTGGACTTCTATAGCTCCAGATATTGAATTTTGAATAGACAAAGGTTAACAGTGGCAGAATGCGAGATCTGACTTTGAAGTATGTGATTTCCATGATCTTCCTCTTTTTATTTTTCTTGCATTACATTTCCAGAAAGGTATGGATGTTAGCTTTTTAGTGCCACTGAATCACTTTATTTCGATATCTAGAACTCACGCTCTACACAAAACATCAACTGAATATCAAATCTGCCAATTATCTCCAATTTACTCCTTTTTGCATTTTTATCCAAAAGTGCCTTCAAAACATAAAACCAAGAATATTAAGGTATTTTACATATAAAACATGAACAAAATATTAGGTAAATATGGGTGAAACTATCGAATTATATGATTATATCAAATACCCCCACACTTAGTTCTTGCTCGTCCTCGAGAAAGGATAAATTAAATTAAATTGAAAATAAGCATGATCAATCTTTTAATCTCCCATCAATGTCCAAGAGTATAAACATTATAAATAAGAATATAATAAAAAGGATAAAATAAATAATTCTTTATGAATTTGTTTACATGCAAACTTCAAAATTCAATCAATCGTTGGGATTTAAATGAAATCTATGTCATGCCAAAGTGATAGGTCCTCTCATTGATATACACTCCAACACTCATTTGTTTAGGGTTTATGTGTTTAAATCTCTCAAATTCAATCAAAGAGTATGTTCTGTTATAAAGTTGCTTTTCAATCTCATCTACATTACTAACATATTACAAACAATGCATGAATCAAAAGGTCTTATTTTCCAGTTATAATGGGGCTAAGGTTAAGGTGAGGTAAAAGAGAGTAAAAGAAAATGTTCAAATCAAAGAAAGTAGTGCATTCTGAAAAATAATATTTCAAACTAGATATTCCATCAAAGCTCATAAATTTTTCATCTTTAATCACCAATGCTTAAATCCTTTTGATTTTAAGCTCTTTTAACATAAAATCTTAAGAACATAAAGGAATATTTTTTTTCTTTTTTTTTTGTAATTTTGTCCATCTTTTCATCAAGCATCACTTCTTTTATCTTTTCACATAATTTCCAACCATAATTCCATGAAGTATCACAAGTATATGATCTATTAATCCTTGGCCAGGAGAAAAGGAAAATATATATAAAGTTAAGGCTTATACATGGATAAAGCAAATAAAAGATAAACAAGCTCAAAAGGGGCTCACTAAGGATAATATGCTTTAGGTTGGCTTTTTGGTTCAAGTGATTTAAAATTCCTAATCCCTTTATCATCTTCATGTATATTTGTAATGGAATATAATCTTAATAAGATATGAAGCAAGTTCTAGAGATACATATCATTGAAAGAATGCACACTCAAAGAATACAATGTTGAAGGCTCAAAAACTTGTAGTGGTATAACACTATAAAGTCAACATGACATATTCTTAAAGTCAATCCCTAAACCAATTAAACCTTAAAATTTGCATGTAAACTTTTTCATTTGATTTATATCTTCATCTATCTCAATTAATTCTCATACATAATACTCATATTCTCAAAAACCAATGGGAGTTAAAAAGATCAAACACAATTTTTTTTAGAACAACAAAGAAAACTAAAATAAAAAAACAAAAATTCTCCCAATACCCCTATACTTAAAGCACAACATTGTCCTCAATGTTGAAATAAAAGCGAAGGAACATAAGAGAATGACAGAAAATAAATTAAAATATAAAAAAAAATAAAAGATAAGGAAAAAGATAGCAAATCTGATTTTTTTTGTGTGCTGGGTTGCCTCCCAGTAAGTGCTTTTGTTTTATGTCATTGGCTTGACATGTGGCATGCTCATTCTTCATAGATTGGTTCAGCTAACTCTACAGAAACGGTGAGTTTTGCTGTCCAACCTTCATAGAAATGTTTCAAATGATGTCCATTGACCTTGAGTACTTTGCTGGTTTCTAAACTTGTAATTTCAACTGCATCATAAGGAAAAATATTAGAAACAACAAAGGGTTCAATCCAACGAGAATGCAATTTTCCAGGAAAAAGTTTCAAACGTGAATGATAAAGAAGGACTTTGTCTCCAACATGAAATTCCTTTCTTGTAAGCATTCGGTCATGAAGATTCTTAGTCTTTTCTTTGTGAATCCTTTCATTCTCATAAGCATCATTTCAAATTTCTTCCAACTCTTGCAGTTGCAATTTTCTTGCAATCCCAGCAGCATCATAATCCATGTTGCATTATTTAATGGCCTAAAAAACTTTGTATTCAAGCTCCACTGGTAGATGACATGCTTTCCCATAAATCATTCTATAAGATGACATTCCTATAGGTGATTTATAAGCAGTCCTATAAGCCCAAAGTGCATCTCCAAGGCGTAGACTCCAATCTTGTCGGTTAGGTTGCATTGTTTTCTCCAAAATGGACTTGATTTCTTGATTGGAAATTTCAGCTTGGCCATTCGTTTGCGGATGATATGCTGTGGAAGTTCGATGAGTAAGATGATATTTGCATAGCAATGCTTCCATGGAACGATTGCAAAAATGAGTGCCATGATCACTAACGATAACTTTAGGGATGCCAAACCTATCAAATATGTGAGTCCTGACAAAATCTAAAACAAACTTAGCATCGTTAGTTCGTGTGGCTTTCGCCTCAATCCATTTGGACACATAATCAACAGCAAGAAGAATATAAAGATTTTCAAAAAAAGAAGGAAATGGACCCATAAAGTCAATACCCCAAACATAAAAAATTTCACTTACAAGAATATTTGTTAAAGCCACTTGATTTTTATGACTGATATTACCTATTCTTTGGCATTTTTCACATGATTTGTAGAAGTGATATGCATCTTTAAAAATAGAAGGCCAATAGAAACCACTTTCAAGTACTTTATGAGTCGTTCTTTTTGCTCCAAAATGTCCACCACAAGAATGAGAATGACAAAAAGTGAGAATGGAATGAAATTCATCCTGTGGTACACATCTCCTTTCTACTTGATCCACACAAAATTTTCACAAGTAAGGAGTGTCCCAAAAATAATATTTAGCACTAGCTCGTAACTTGTCATTTTGGGATGTAGACAAACCTGGAGGGAATTCTTTGGTGACTAAATAGTTCACCAAATCAGCATACCATGGTCTTATAGAGGAATGTAGCATATACAATTGTTCATCAGGAAAAGTTTCTCTTATTATTTTGGTTGGAATATCCTTGGTCCTTAGTCCACTTAAGTGATCAGCCACATGGTTTTCGGCACCTTTTTTGTCTTTGATCTCAAGATTGAATTTTTGTAAAAGCAAGATCCACCTAATAAATCTTGGTTTGGACTCCTTCTTCTTCAAAAGATACCTGAGAGTTGCATGGTCAGTAAAAACAATGACTTTTGTACCAAGTAGATATGACCTGAATTTTTCAAGAGCAAACACCACTGCAAAAAGTTCCTTTTCAGTTGTATGGTAATTGCATTGTGCTCCATCCAACATGTGAGAAACGTAGGTGATAACATGCAAATTCTTCCTAATTCTTTGCCTAAGCACAACGCCTACCGTATAGTCACTTGCATCACACATTATCTCAAAAGGTTCATCCTAATTTGGTGGTTGGATGATAGGGGCAGATGTGACACGTCTCTTAAGCTTATCATGGGCATTTTTACAAGCTTGATGAAACATAAAATCCACTTCTTTGGCTAATAGTCTGCACAAGGGTGTTGTAATCTTTGAGAAATCTTTGATAAAGCGTTGATAGAAACCTGTATGGCCTAGAAAAGAACGAACTTCCCTCACACATGAGGGGTAAGGCAATGATGAAATAACATCTATCTTAGCTTTATCAACTTGTAATCCACGTGAAGGCACAACATGCCCAAGAACTATTCCTTGTTCTACCATAAAATAACACTTTTCATAGTTCAAGACAAGGTTTGTTTCAATGCACCTTTTTAGGATCAAAGATAAATTTTCTAGACATTTATCAAAAGAATCACCATACATTGTGAAGTCAACCATAAAAACCTTGATTATTCTTTCAACATAGTCAGAAAAAATACTCATCATGCATCTTTGAAAAGTTGCAAGAGCATTACCAAGACCAAAAGACATTCTCTTATATGCATATTGATTAGTACTCAAAAGTGCATTTTTATCATGGTTTTA
>SRLM01000780.1:282512-349399 GCA_015708895.1 Populus ilicifolia | reverse complement strand
TGTTTATTAGGATAATTAGGAATTGAGAGGACACAAAATAATAAATATAATGATAAATCTAGACATATATATTATAGATATAATATCATTAAACATAGCTCTTCAGTAGAATTGTTTCAATGGACTAAAATTAAATAAAATATTATAGATCTATTAACTAAAGATTTATTGTGAGAGCATATGTATAATTCATTAAGGAGAATGAACTTAAAGTCTATAAAGTTAAAATAGTATAATGATGGTAATCACACTTAGTTGATTGGAAATTCCAAAATCTATACTCAAATATAAAACCAAGTTATATAATATTTTTAGTAACTCTAGAAAATTATTATTTTCTATCTATTGCTATGGTGAAATAAGTATTAAATTTAGCATGATAAATAATGAGTTATGTTTTTAATGATTTTCTTATCTTGGTACACTAAGTAGAGCATAACAAAATACTCTTAATAAAATATCACCTATATGAGTGAGCAATGTGATTGTTTATTTAATAATTTTATAAAAATTAAATTTTATAAAGTACTCATAAATCCAAGAGTTGTTCATGGATAAAATAAATATAACAATGATAATCAAAGAAAATCTCTAGATAAAAAACTATATGAGTACTATCGTCTTGATTAACACAATATTTGAATATTTCAAGATATTATGTTTATTATTTAGCTAGTAAATTCAATAACAATTTACTAAGAAGAGTTTAAAGACAAAAACTACCTGTCATGATGTAGTGATCTACCAAATCATATTTATAGCAAATTTTTGAGTCATTTCAAAACTTGTGAGGCAATTTCCAATCATGTAAGAAATTGTTGAAAATTTGTTTAAAGAACGTCGTTAACATACACATTTGAGACTAAATTAAAATTGAGATTTATTCACTTTTAAGATCAAAACTTTGTTGAGATTTAATCTCTAATATATAATCTTTGACATAAATATTAATATGATTTAAACAAATTATGGGTGAATAAAAAATTAATCTTAAAAAATCCTTGGTTGACATGTTTTGGTGAAACCCAAAACCTTTTAAAGAATTCTACCCCACATTATAAAGCGGGTAGTGGAAACTTAAAATTGGACCCAAACAACACCTAAACTTTTAAAAAAGAGAATTCATAGGTAAAGTGGGCTTTGGGTTTGAATTCTTACCACCCTCCACGCACGTCAGATTCAACTTAGACCTAGGTTTGAGTTTAATGTCAAATAATATTTTGAAGTATAAAAGATTTTTTTTTTTGCCAATAAAGATTTGGACTTAGGTCTGGTTCATGAAGAATTATTTCTTTTAGCCTATTATTTGTCCAATTCAGTCTGTAGGCATGCATGATGTCAAATGACGTGTCTCTCTTTTTAGATTGAAAGGGTTTTATATGTGTTGAGATTGATAATGGAATTATAATTTAAAGGGTTTAGGAGTTGCTACCTATCATTATGACAACTAGAAAACCTACTAATTTGTAAGAGTTTAGGTGGAAGAACTAATTCTGCATGAAGAAGACGTATCATCCTTAATGCACTTTATCTATAATAAATTGCATTATTGATGGATTTTTTTTTATATAAATCATGTTTTTATATGTTGATCTGTTTAAAGTTCAAAAAAGATCTTTCTTAGTATGAAGATCCTTATATTATGGGTTTGAGATAAATCCTTTATAGTAAAGAAACCTCTATCTCTATCCACTCAAAACAAATCCCTTTCAGTAAGGAAGTATTGGCCTTATCATGTTAAAACTTAAAGTTTAATGGTGCATTTATTTTTATTTTATATCTTTACTACCTGTGGATTTACTTTACCATGTAATTTTATACCTTAAAATATTAAAATACAATTAATTCTTAACATTTTATTTTTTTCAAATAATTTAATTTAATATCAGAAATATACCTTACATTGTAAAATTCATGCCTAAATATTAATTAAACAAATTGATTTTTGTGATGTTTCTGAAATTTTAATTAAATTCTAATGGATAATCACAAACTTGTTATAATATATATTAATTGATTTTTTTATTTTTCAAAGTATGATAAAATGAAATTTTTATTTTTTATAGAATATTCATGAAAATTTTTAGAATTTGATTGTATGCACACAAATAAAAATGTATTTTATTTCTATTTATTATATAAGGAATTTTGGATTTTTTGTGTTTTTTTAATGAAATTTTAAAGAAAAACAGGTACATTTAATACTAGGTTAGTATCTAATATAAGTTTACAGCCCAAATATTAAATGAAATGGTTGAAAAACATGAAAGGGACTAACAAATAATTTTAAAACAGTCCTTGAATTTGTTTTAGAATTCTTGAAAATCATTTGGGGTTTGTTTGATAATAAGTCAAAAATATAAAGAAGAAAAATGGATATTGAGGACTAAGGACGTATGCTAAACATTGTATAAGAAAAGAAAAATGGTTTTTTTCTTGAAAAATTAGAACGGTTTAAATAAGATCTTAAAGTTTTACGGGTCAGCCAAACTATTTGAGATAAGCTTGATGGATTTAATCCACAAATAAAAAAATAAGGACCTAAATTGATGAAAATCAATTAAACAGGGTAAAAACATATTTTTTTTCCTAATTCTCAAATTAAAATGGATTAAAACTCAGAACTTTTCAAAAATATAAATAATATTCAACATAAACATAGAAACACAGATTCAATTTAATACCAAATTTCACAAAGTAAAAAACATAAGACATGGAAAGTCATTGTTAAAGCAAAATTTTGAGGCTAGATTATCACAACAAATAATCAATCATTTTGATTATTTGATTTTTTAAAAAATATAAATAAAGAATCAAAAATTAAAAGTCAACATTTTAGTAATTTTAAGCATTTAAGATTCTATATTAATGATCAACAAACTTATAAGCATGTGTAAGAATCAACAATTGATCAAAACAACATGGAAGTCATGGACCCAAAGCAATTTGTGTGCTAAAATCGAGAAAATGTATTAGAATAAAGGTCTATGACCTATACATACAAGTAACATACATTCATTTACACATGTTTAAGCCTTAAAAAAAAACAATAAACATTTAAATCTTAAAATGAATAGAATTCAAAGCTTATAACCTACTATCAACATACAAGCATACACATATATTGTTTTTATCAATCCAAAAGCTCATTCAACATGAAAAAAAAATTATTAACATCAAAGTGACCTATATGAACTTCTAAAACTAAACAAAAACACTAGAATGACAAGGTATTGTTATATGTCCCATTTTTATATATAATTATCAAACCATAACATATACTTTTCATACATCAAGAATAAATATTCAAACATTAAAAACATATTATTCATTATTTATTAAACATTATAAAACGTCATATTAACAACAAGAATAAACAATCATATCACATCTTGCTTTTAAAGCAACTTGGACATGTATACAAAAACAACTAAAAAATATAATCAAATAAATTCAAAAGCATTATGATTAACACTTGAATGAATGGATCAAAGATTAAAATGGAGAGGAGTGGAGTATTATCAATGAGTTCTACCCTCTATCAAGTTGAGTAATTCACCTTCCATTAAAGTTGAGTAATTCACCTTCAAGAAATGATTGTAACTAATTTTTTACTAACTAATTTTTATTTGAATAGATTCAAGTAGCTCCTTCAAAGCTATTTTGATTTTTTTCTTCACGGTATCATCTTTCATTTTTTTTCCTTATATTTTTTTCTTTTTTTTTGTTTGATTGGTTTTCTTTTAATAATTTTTTTTCATGGTTTTTTTCCTCCTTTTTAATCGCCCTTGAGCTTCAAAAGATACATTTTTTATAGCCTAAAAAAGACAAGTGGTTATGAAATCATTTGTGGATTTAAAGATGGTTATTCAAAACTAGATCATAGAAGATTCTTTTTTTTTTTTATTTTGCCTCTAATATGTTAGGGCACCACTCTCCTCTCCTTTTCTTTTGTTTTTCCTTGTCTTTGGTTGTTTGCAAACCCCCTACCTAAAATTGATAAGTGCTAAAAATAGTAAATTTTGATTGAGAAATGATAATTAAAAAGAAAAATTATTATAAATAGGGATAAATTTTTCAGTAATTTAACTTAAATTTCAGATGAAATAAAGTAATAAAATTGATACATAGATTGTTAATTAGTGATAAATTGTATAATCTTGCCAATCACGTAAAAAAATGTTTTTCAAAAGGAGATTTTTTTATATATTTAAAGTGTAAATACTTAGAGAGAATATAGAACGAAATTCCAAATAAATTCATGTGTGACCTTACATGCAACAAACATTGATTATTGATATAAACAACATGTATAATCGTGCTATTTGACTAAAAATGATGAAAACTCTGAGGAATATTTTATGATGATCATAGATGAGAGTCTTCAATGAATTTCTTTAGAAATCATGATGATTTAAGTAAATAAAAAAGTACATATAATTTAGATTTTTTGTGTAAAATTACTTAATGTCTAGTTTTATTGTTTTAAACATATAATTCAACCTGACTATTGGATCAAAATGAAATTTTATGAGGATTTTTCGAACCTATTATTCAATTTTGTGTTAAATGTTTAGGTCAATTAGAGTTTGATAAGGTATTGAAATGGTAGTGATATTTTTGTAAAACAAATTCAAATAACTGTTTTCTCTATATGTAAAGTTAGAATGTTCAATAGCTAATGCTTAAGAGAAAAGACAAAAGGGTTGGTGCTAAAGAAGTCATATATGTGCCTTCCACTATCAAATTAGTCTGAGTTTTAGATATGTTGTGTATTAGTCTCAAACTTGTAAATTCAAATTATATGATATATATTCGTAGTTATCAATTTTTTTTTATCTATATATTTTTCCAAAATTTTGGTTGAGTTTTCTTTATATTATTTGGATACTAAGTTATTGACCAATCATTTCACAACTTGTAACATTGACACAACTAAAAGATTGATATCTTCTCTCAAGTGCAAGAGTGTCAAAGTAATAAATAACTCAGCAAGACCGGGGTCGAACCAGAGAGAGATTAATTGTATAAATTACAGATAATAATAATACAACAATAATAACAACAATAATACTAGTAGTAATAATAGTAGTAGTAGTAGTAGTAGGCCAACCAGGGTCTTTATATTTCAAAGCATTATTATTCTAAAGATAATAATAATACAACAAATTACAACAATAGTAGTAGTAATATTAATAATAATGATAATACGCAAAATAGAAAAATAATTTGCAAATTCCACAAAGCAAGATATTCATTATTCAACTTCCATTAATCTATCCAGAGTCTTTATATTTCAAAGCATTATTGTTTTGAAGAATGATACTTACTTGTTAAGTTAAAAAGTCTTTCTTTTTCACATTCTGTTTTCTTTTCACGATGCACTGATATTTCAAAACTTTAGCATAAGAAAAAACATGTTTAATTGCATCTACCAAAGGTATATTGATCCTTAACTATTTGAAAGTTTCAAAGATTTTAGAGTTGTGATTGAATTTTCTTTGTTTGGTCATGACGTGAGAAAATAAAAGTGCTGATGAGAAATTAGTATTTTTTTTTATAATTTTTAGATCAACCCCTTCTTACCCTTAGAGATTGATTCATCATTTTTCTCATAAGGTTTAAGAGTGAGTTTTTTAATAACCTTACCACTGCGAAGAGTGTTGACTGATTTGACTTGATTTAAGTGTTGACTTCTGAAACTACTTGCATTTGCATTATATTAACCTTTGGAATTTTGCTATGGTTAAAATGAAAACTTATCTTTCTCTTAAAAACTAAGAGCAAATATGAATTTTATAAGAGTATTTTTAAAATCTGTTATGCTTTGAGCAAGTTGAGTGTTGATTGTCTCTTGCTTTTTAATGAATGCATATAAAGTTTCCTTAAAATTTCTTCTAAGAGGTGGAGTATAATGAGGTGCATATCCATGAGAATTTTGAAAATTATGTTGTGCTTGAAACCGTGGTTGTGAAGTTTGTGCATTATCACTCTTCCAACTGAAATTTGAGTGTTTCTCCAATTAGGATTGTATGTTTGCAAGTATGGGTTATGATTGAGCATTTAAAAACTTTTTAAAGCATGGACTTGTTCATGGAGACATTCCTTAAAATAAGACAAGGTTAAACAGTCATTCGTTGAGTGTTCATTTGTTTCACAGATTTGACACACAATGTCTTGAATATATTATAATTGACCACTTCTTTTCAATCTAGTGCTTCCACTTTTCTAGCTAAAAATATAAACTTGACTTGAAGGTCATAATCTTCTCTAAAGTTGTACATATTTCCATTAGATGTATGAGGTTAGATTTTACTTGAAGTCTCATACATGTCTATATTGTCCTTTTGAGCATTTTTAGCTAGCAAGTCTAGGTACTTCATTGCTTCATTAGGGTCTTTATCTTCAAAGGCTCCATTGCACATCAATTCAACCATTTACCTATCTTTAGGTGTTAAATCTTTATAAAAATATAAAATCAATCTCCATTTTTCAAAACTATGATGAGGGCAAGTAATAAGCAAGTCTTGATATCTATCCCAACATTGATAAAATGTTTCTCCTTATTTTTTAGTGAAAGTAGTGAATTGTTTTTTGAAAGAGTTTGTTTTATAAGAAGGAAAAAATTTCTTTAAAAACTGTTATTGCATTTCATCTCAAGCACGAATGGATTCTGGTCTCAAATTTTGTAGCCATGTTTTAGCTTTATCTTTGAATGAAAAAGAAAAAAAGATTTAATCTGACAGTGTTTATGCTACAATTTGAGTTATTATAGGTGTTACAGACCTCCTCAAATTCCTTTAAATGCCAGTATGAATTTTCTAAATTTAAGCCATTAAAAGAAGGTAAAAGTTGAATGATGTCTAACTTAAAATTGAAATGAGATGCATCATGAGGGAAAACTATGCATAATAGTGCACTTGTTCTTGTGGGATTCATGTGATCTCTAAGTGTTTAACACGATTATTCTCATTATTCTCATTATAAAGTGATTGGTTATCTTCTCTTGTCTGCCTAAAATGTTATTGTTAACATCAGAATTGGAGCTACTTGAAATAAAAGTTATAGGAAATTATCTTAAATTTCCAAGAAAAAGAAATGGAGGTCATTTGGATATCTAGAACTCTAGATATAGGCCAAACACTGAACAGTGTTCAGGCTGCAGGATAAATTTGGACTTCTTTGTTGTTGCTACAATTTACACTTAAAAATAACCTTTTTAAATCTTGAGTTCTATAAAAGTTATAGGCCTATGTCTTACCTTTCTATCCATATAAAGTAGACTTAAATCCGAGATCTACAACTCTAGATATGACCCAATTACCGAATAGTGTTTTGGTTTAGACTACACTAACATCTTTTTTTAAGTTTGGCTATCTCTTTATCCGTTTAATTTCAGTTCTTAAACTCATCAATCAATCCTTTCATTTATGTGATAGACCTGTATTTAAAATAAATATTTAGTACAAATTAAAGATATTTTATATTATTAAATATGTTATTATAAAACATGATTTAGTTAAGGAGTTATTGATACTTAAAGTGCAAAATAATGATATAAAACCTTAATAAAAATGCACTTTTAAGTATTAATCAAACATCAATCACAATATTCATCCTATAATTTGGACTTTCAAAACTCAAGCATATTTCAATAACTCAATTCTATTTTCTATAAAACTCTATGTTAAAAGCTAATAAATTCATGGCATACATCGTCTATTTCTCTCTCTTTTTTTAAAGATATCTGTGCTCAAAATATATATACAACCAATCATAATTCAACTTAATAATAATAATATTATAAATTACATTATACATAAGATAATAAGTTAGACATTACAATTTTTAGATATGAAAGTATATTGCAACAAAATATTATTTCTTCCAATTATATTAATCACATAACAATGTTATTTATCCAAGCATCTACTTTCCAATTCAAGGGTGTGATGTACCTAAAAATACAATCGTATTCAACATGATTAAAATTGCACATTTTAATAAGTAATTGATTAATGACTAACTATTCATGTACATTAAAGTGATTTTCATATAATCAAATAAATTGTTTTATTTTCTTTTTAAAATTTTATAATTTCATAAATTCTCTTATAGACATAAAGATAGATTTACTAAGATAAAAATATCAAGAGTGTCTTCTGCAAACTAGTATATGTAACTTCTAAACAAGGTTTTACAATTAATCTATTTTACATCGAGTGATTATCCCATTAATTCATAAGTTAATTTTCTTAACATGGTCTTTCAACTAGGCATCAATTCCAGTAACCAGAAAATAATCTTCAAGGCTTGCTTATTCAATAGGGTATTATTTCTAGTAATTATGAAATAATTTTTTAGGTTTTGCCCATTTATCATGACATTATTTCCAGGAACTAGGAATAAAATTACAATTTATAAAAATTTCTTATATAATAAAAAAAATATAAACTAATTAATTACTTCAAGATGTTGAACACTACCTTGTCTGTGTATGTGAAGAGATCCTTTGTAGCTGATTAGGTCTTATGGCCTCCTCTATACCAATAAAATTTACTTTATCATTGTTCATTCATTTGAACCAGTAAAATTTTAGTACCAATTATATATTCTTTGAATAAATCCAACACCCTTAATTATGCTTAATTGACTTTTAATTTGAGGAGGATAAAACCCCTACTTTGAATCATTTACTTATTTTTTCACAAAAGTTCCTTTTCAATTTAACCTATCAACATCAATTGTCTTCAATTTGATAAGATTTCTCAATAATATTATTAAAACACCATTCTCTAATTTTTGTTTTTCATTTAGCCGATAATAACTTAGGGAAGTGAAGATTTTTCTTTTCTCTTTGAAAATTGTTTACTCTATTCATATAATAACACTTATATACCTTTATCTTCCCATATTTTCCAAACAATTGTATTAAAACCTCAAATTCCCTAAATTATTCATCTTTTAGCCAAATATTCAATTAAAATAGGGAAAAATATTTTTTATTTCTTTTATTTAAAGTTAAACACTTACCCAATCATAATTCATGCTTTCTAACATGATTCAAACATAATTTGCATTATTCCTATAAATTATAACATAAATCCAAAACTTCACATAATCATAATTTTGCATAATCCTTCACCAAACATGAAATTAGAGGAATTCATCATTTGAAGCATGTTATTTACCTCACTTTGATAAAGATTTCAGGAAGGAATGCAAGAAAAATCAAGTTTTCTTCTCCTTCCTCTTCAAACCCTAGCTTGAAATCCTTCCTATAATGCCCTCACTACCTTAAAATCACCTCCTTTTAATGTTTAATTAAGTCAATCACTTTAATTACTCACTTTAATTAGTGAAATCAATGAGAATTTAAGTATAAAAATCACACAATTCCTCCCCCTCTTTTCATTTCAAGCTCACAGCCATAAGAGAAAAAGATGGAACATTTATAGTCTAATTTTTACCTATTTACACATTAGCCCTCATTTCTTCTCATTTCTATTTTTATCAATCAACTCTTTTTTTATTTAATTTACACTATAACATCTTATATTTTGTTCTATTGTATCTAATTACAATACTTAAAATCCTTTTTTTTAATCTATTTGGTACCTTATTTATTTTACTCAGATTATAATTTAGTGATTTTTAACATGTTGTTCACCTCATCACCCTATTTAATATGACTGGGGGGATTGTGATTATCAGCCTTCATTTTAGAGATATTATAGGCGATGTTCTTTTTTCTCTAAAAATCTCGCCTCAGGTCACTCATGGTCACTAGCTTGTTTCTTCATCTTCCATCATTGGATTCACCTGAAATTGCATAGGACCATTCATCTAAGTGTATTCTTTTGTTTTGTCATTGGAGTTTGTAAACAAACATCCCAACAAAAACTCATTTTTTTTCTTAACAGCAACTTGTCATTTTTCAATTTGGTTCTTTACCTATATTGGGTAATTTAATTGTTTGATTGAACTAAATTTTGCATATGTTATATATGATATGATGGTCCATAACTTCATATTTTTTTATTGAACTGAATGGAATTTTACACAAAGGTATTATTATTTGAATATACCAATCTTAGACTTACTGATTCATTATTATAACTCGTTGAGTCATTGTCTAATTCAATTATTATTGCAACTTGATGGTTCATTGTTCAAACTTAGTGGATGATATGAAATTTAAAAATGGTTTAAATGAAATTGAACACTTATTGAGTATATGTTGCACCAAAATACTTGGTTGATAAGTATGTTAAATTAATGTGTAAAGTGAGATGTTTAATTGAGAAAATTTTTACAAGTGGCAAAAGCTTACTTGGCTAAATTTATAACTATGGTAAAAAGAAGGATTATCTTGAAAAGGGTAGCATGGATTATGTTGAACTTGGCTTAAATTAATGTGTAGAATTCATTGATAAAAAATTGAGTCATTTTGATATTGAAAATTATCAACAAAAAATGAAGTCATTCATACATTAAATGTCAACGTAAAAAGATGCCAATATAAATGAATTGAAATGATAAATAGAAATAGTATATCCATGAACTTGTTTATGAAAATATTTGATTATGTGAATTGGTAAATGATATAAATGAACTAGAAAGGTTTGAATATTGATTCGGGATGTTCAATTGAAACATAAAAGAAGTGTTCAGAAAAGGACATGACTTCTTAGGAGTATGTTGACACTACTAAAAGATTGATGTCTTCTCCCAAGTGCAAGAGTGTCGAAGTAATAAATAACTTAATAAGATCAGAGTCAAACCACAGGGAGGTTAATTGTATAAATTATAAACAACAACAATAGCAATACCAATAATAAAACAATAACAATAACAACAACAACAACAACACTAGTAGTAGTAGTAGTAATAATAAAGAAAGAGAAGAAGAAGAAGATGATGAGAACATGGAGATGAAATATTAATGTAAGGATTAAATGATGATAATAACAAATGTCAAGGTTAGAGGATCCACTAATGGTATGTCAAACAAGTATAATAAAACTCTTATTATTCAATTGAAAACCACACACAAAGGAGGTTCCAACCATATTATATATTATTAATATGATTACATTAGTTATCTTATTCGATTAATGCTAATATTTGTAAATCTCGTCAAGCATTCATGATTATAACTTATGTTAACAACAAATCAAGTTCCTTTCATAGCTCAGGTATCGATTATACCATACAGTATGAACTATGAAAGTGTCAAGCATTTATTGTACCAAGTGTCATACAACATAAATCAATATTAGTCATTTAACAAGCAAAGTATTAAAGAGTGAACAAGATAACAAATACAAAACATGTTAGTATCAAACATTAAAGTCCATATTAAGTTTACACTATACTTATTCTTACATCATTAGTGTAACCTTTTCACCTTGACATAATAAACTTAGCTAAATATAATAAAAGAAAGAAAAATACATAAACAAAATAAGAAGATAAATAAGATAAGAGTTAACTAAGTAAAGGAAAGGAAATGAAATGCATAAATTTGATATTAATGAAAGCAAAGCATAAACACTATAAAAAATACAAAGAGAGAAAGTAGGAGCATGATCTTGATCTGAAAACCAAGATGCCTAAATGCATGGCAAATGCCTTTTTTTAAAGGCCAAAATTAGAAACTATTTATTTGATTACTAATTGATGAGTAGGTGGCCAACTCTTGACTTGGTGACAATCCTTATCTTCTTTTGTCTACCCAAAATGTCATTGATAATGTCATAATTAGAACCACTTGAACATGAAAGTTGTAGGAAACTGTCTCAGCTTTCTTGTGTAAAAAATTCAGATCATTTCAACTTCTAATACTTCAGATATGGCCAAAATATTGAATAGTGCTTGGGTTGGAGGACAGAATCAGACTTCTTTGTTGTTACACCATTTTGAACTTGAAAATAGCCTTTTTAGATCTTGGGCTCCATATGAAAGTTGGAGGCCTATGTCTTACCTTTCCATCCATATAAAGTAGATCTAAATCTGAGATCTATAGCTCTAGATATGATCCAATTACTAAACAATGTTCCAGTTTAGACTGCACCGATATCTCTTTTCTAAGTTTGGCCATCTCTTTATCCTTTCAATTTCAGTTCTTAAATTCATCAATCAATCATTTCATTTATATGATAGGCCTGTATTTAAATTGAACATTTACTACGGTCTTTATAACACTAAGATCAAGTAAGGCTTTTTGAATTTTATGCTCTCCAATAAAGTAAGAAATTATAGCACAACCAGGGTCTTTATATTTCAAAGCATTATTGTTATGAAGAATAGCACTTACTTGTTCGACTAGAAAGACTTTTTTTTTTACATTCAGTTTCCTCTTCATAGTGCATAGATCTTTCAAAAAATTAGTATAGGAAGGAACCTGTTTAATAGCGTCCAACAAAGGTACATTGATCCTTACCTGTTTGAAAATTTCAAAGATTTCAGAGTTGTGATTGAATTTCCTTTGTTTGTTCATGGCTTGAGGAAATGAAAGTGCTGGCGGAGAATATGTCTTTTCTTTGCAAGTTTCAGATTCAACCCCTTTCTTACCCTCAGAGATTGACTCATCATCTTTCTCATAAGGTTCAAGAGAGGGTTTTTCAATAACCTTACCACTGGAAGAATAGTAACTGATTTGACTTGATCCATGTGTTGGCTTCTAGAACTACTTGTATTTGCATTGTATTACCCCTTGGGATTTTGTTGTGGTTGAGATGGAAACTTACCTTTCTCTTGAAAACTGAGAATAAATGTTAATTTTGCAAAAGTATCTTTAAAATCTGTCATGTTTTGAGCAAGTTGAGTATTGATTGTCTCTTGCTTTTCAATTAATGCATGCAATGTTCCTTCAAGATTTCTTCTAAGAGGTGGAGCATAAGAAGGTGCATATCCATGAGAATTGTGGAAATTATGGTATGTTTGAAACGGTGGTTGTGAAGTTTGTGCATTATTGTTCTCACTCTTCCAACTAAAATTTGGATGATTTCTCCAACCAAGGTTGTATGTTTATGAGTATGGGTTGTGGTTGGCCTTTTGAAAACTGTTTAAAACATGGGCTTGTTTATGGAGACATTCCTTAAAATAAGGTAAGGTTGGACAATTATTGGTTGAGTGTTTCTTTGTTTCACAGATTTGACATACAATGTTTTCAACAGATTTTAATTAACTATTTTTTTTCAATTCTAGTGCCTCAACTTTTCTAGCTAAAGATGCAAACTTGGGTTGAAGGTCATAATCTTCCCTAAGGTTGTACATACCTCCACTAGATGTATGAGGTCGAGTTTCATTCGGTGCCTCATAAGTACCCGCAATGTCCTAATTTTGAGCATTTTCAGCTAACAAGTCTAAGTACTCCATTGCTTTATCAGGATCTTTATTTTTAAAAGTTTCATTGCACATCAATTCAAGCATTTGTCTATCTCTAGGTGTTAACCCTTCATAAAAATATGAAACCAATCTTCATGTTTCAACACCATGATGAGGGCAAGTGCTAAAGAAGTCTCGATACCTATCTCAACATCGGTAAAATGTTTCTCCTAGTTTTTGAGTGAAAGTGGTGATTTGTCTTTTGAAAGAGTTTGTTCTATAAGATGGGAAAAACTTCTTTAAAAACTGTTATTGCATTTCATCCCAAACATGAATGGATCCTGGTCTTAAATTTTATAGCCATGTTTTAGCTTTATCTTTTAATGAAAAAGGAAAAAGCTTTAATCTGATGGTATTCATGCTATAATTTAAATTATTATATGTGTTGCAGACCTCCTTAAATTCCCTTAAATACAAGTATGGATTTTCCAATTCTAAGTTATGAAAAGAAGGTAAAAGTTGAATAATGCCTGATTTAAAATTGAGATGAGATGTATCGGGAGGAAAAACTATGCATGATGGTGCACTTGTTCTTATGCGATTCATATGGTCTCTAAGTGTTCTATCACGGTTATTCTCATTATTCTTATTATAAAGTAATTGGTTATCTTCTTCTGCCATATTTTATGAAAATGATGAGGATACCCTATAAAGTCTACCACTTGATGTACATGACCACACTCTCATGCATATGTAGGAATAGAATAAAAGAAAAAGGAAAACAAAAGAAGAAGAAACAAGAGAAAAGAAACAAAGTTATGTACAAGAAAAGTGAAAAAAGAAAATAAAATAAATATTTTAATTTATACAAAACTTACCTCCCCGGCAACGACGCTAAAAAGTTGACACGACAAAAAGATTGTTGTCTTCTCTCAAGTGCAGGAGTGTCGAAGTAATAAATAACCCGACAAGACCGGAGTCGAATCACATGAAGGTTAATTGTACAAATTATAAATAACAACAATAGTAATAATAACAACAACAACAACAACAATAATAATAGTAATAATAATACTAATAATAATACTAGTAGTAGTAGTAGTAATAACAATAATAAAGAAAAAGAAAAAGAAGAAGAAGAAGAAGAAAAGTTGATGAAAAATTTGAGATAAAAAATTAACGTAAGGATTAAATAATGATAACAAACAATGTCAAGGTTAGAGGATCCATGAATGGCATGTCAAACAAGTATAGTATAAACTTTTATTGTTCAATTGGAAACCACATACAAAGGAGGTTCCAATTGGATTATAGATTGTTAACATGATTACATCAGTTATTTTATTCAATTAATGCTAATATTTGTAAATTTCATCAAGCATGCATGATTATAACTTATGTTAACAATAAATCAAGTTCCTTTCATAGCTAAGGTGTGGGTTATACCATATAATATAGGCTATGAAAGTGCCAAACATTTGTTGTACCATGTGTTATACAACATAAATCAAGATTAGTCATTTAACAAGCAAAGTATTAAAGAGTGAATAAGATAACAAATATAAAACATGTTACTATCAAACATTAAAGTCCATATTAAGTTTATACTATACTTATTCTTACACCATTAGTGTAACCTTTTCACCTTGACATAATAAACTTAGCTAAACATAATAAAAGAAAGAAAAATACATAAACAAAATAAGAAGATAAATAAGATAAAAGTTAACTAAGTAAAGGAAAGGAAATAAAAGACATAAACTTGATATTAATGGAAGCGAAGCATAAGCAATACAAAAAAATACAAAAGAGAAAGCAAGAGCATGATCTTGATCTTGACACCAAGATGTCTAAATGCATGGCAAATGCCTCCTTTTATAGGCCAAAATTGGAAACTATTGATTTGATGACTAATTGATGAGTAGGTGGCCAACTCTTGACTTGATGACAATCCTTATCTTTTTTTGTCAGCTTAAAATATCATTGATAATGTCAAAATTGGAGCCACTTGAACAAGAAAGTTGTAGGAAATTGTCTCATCTTTTTTGTGTAAAAAATTCAGCTCATTTCGACTTCTAGAACTACAGATATGGCCAAAATACTAAACAGTACTCGGGCTGAAGAACATATTCGGGCTTCTTTATTGTTGCAACAATTTGGACTTGAAAATGATCTTTTTAGATCTCGGGCTCCATATGAAAGTTGTAGGCTTATGTCTTACCTTTCAATCCATATAAAGTAAACCTAAATCTGAGATCTATAGCTCTAGATATGATCTAATTACCAAATAGGGTTCTGGTTTATATTGCACCAACATCTCTTTTATAAGTTTGACCATCTCTTTCTCTTTTCAATTTTAGTTCTTAAATTCATCAATCAATCCTTTCATTTATGTGATAGACTTGCATTTAAAATAAATATTTATCATAAATTAAAGGTATCTTATATTATTAGATATATTATTATAAAACATGCTTTAGTTAAGGAGTTATTGATACTTCAAGTGCAAAATGATGATATAAAACCTTGATAAAAATATACTTTTAAGTATCAATCAACAAATCTAAAATTGAATTAATTGTCAACTTGCCAACACCAAAATCTGTTAAAGATGTTAGATCATTCTTAGGACATGCTGGTTTTTATAAAAACTTCATTAAAGATTTTAGTGTTATATCTAAGCTATTGTGTAACCTTCTAACAAAGAAAAATGTTTTTGAATGGACTGAACAATGTGAAAAAGCCTCTGTTAAACTTAAAAACTTGCTTACTTCTGCTCTTGTCATTCAATCTCCTGATTGTTTATTACCTTTTAAAATAATGTGTGACGCTAGTAATTATACCGTGGGTGCTTTTTTGGGGACAAAGAAAAGATAAGAAACCTTATATGATTTACTATGCAAGTAAAACTTTAAATAGTACTCAAATGAATTACACCACCACTGAAAAAGAATTACTTGTAGTAGTATTTGCATGTAAAAAATTCATCAATCAATCAATCCTTTCATTTATGTGATAGGCCTGCATTTAAAATGAACATTTATCATAAATTAAATGTATCTTATATTATTAGATATATTATTATAAAACATGTTTTAGTTAAGGAGTTATTGATACTTCAAGTGCAAAATGATGATAAAAATTCTTGATAAAAATATACTTTTAAATATCAATCATATATATAGTAAGATTTCAAGGTAAGGGTTACCCCATTTCTTCTTTAATAGTTTTAAATTTTCTGTCATGCTAGAATGCAATATAAATTTTAAGTACTATCTTTAACTGTGTATCATGAGAGAATATTGCCTACATGTATGAAACATATTATTATGTATCAAACCTATTATTATGTATGAAACCTCTTATTATGTGAATAATCACTTACGAACATGAGAAATATCATTATTATGTGAACACTACCGATAAGTAGGAAAAATATTACCATGTGAATATGCATATAGGGCTAGAAATTTTTATGTATATTATGGCTTGTGATTGATCACAACAACGAAAATTTATATATAAATCTTAAAATGACTGAAACAATGATTACACACACACACACACATAAACATACACATACAAAGGTTAATGATCGAAATTATAGCAGTTAATAACTTAATTGTATTGACCATAATGGTGGATCCTAAGGGTAATTAATTAATTAATTAACTATAAAATTAGATACTAATAAGTTAATTGATATATAGTTGATCATCTTGATAGGACTAAGGTTAGGAAAATGATACTTAATCTATTGTGTTGATGAGACAATGGTTATGACACCTAACTTAATTATTTTTAAGTTAGATAAGTTAATTGTGCTTGTCTTTTGTTTAAATGTTTGATACATCTAAAGAAAGATAAAAAGAAAAGAAAAGAAAAGTAAGGATGAGATTGGATTGGTGACACAATCAATAGATTGATGTCTTCTCCTAAATGCAAGAGTGTCAAAGTAATAAATAACCCGACAAGACTAGGGTCAAACCACAAGGAATTTAATTGTATAAATTATAAATAATACAACAACAATAATAAGAGAGCTTTGAGATGTGATATTGATACAAGGATAAAACAATGATAAAAATAATTATCGAGGTTAAAAAATCCACTAATAGTATTTTAAACAAGTATAACATAAACTCTAATAAGTCAAATGGAAACCATATATAAAAGAAGTTTCAATCATATTACAACTTGTTAAAATGATTATATTAGTTATCTTATTTGAATAATGTTAATAATTGTAAATGTTGCAAGGTTTTCATGATTATAACTTATGTTAACAACAAATTAAGTTTATTTTATAGCACATGTATCGGTTATACCATACGGTTTGTGTTATGAAAGTGCCAAGTATTTGTTATACCAAGGATACACATCATAAATCTAAATTAATCATGTAACAAACAGAATATTAAGAGTAAATAAGATAACAAATATAAAACATGTTACTATCAAATATTAAAGTTCATGTTGAGTTTACACTAAACTTATTCTTACACCATTAATGTAACATTTTTATCTTGACATAATAAATTTAACTAAATATATATATATAAAAAGAAACATAAATAAACAAGATAAAAACATAAATAAGATAAAAGTTAACTAAGTAAAGGAAATGAAATGTGTATAAACAAAAGATTATTATAAACAAAACTTAAGTATTATAAAATATAAAGAGAGGAAGTAAAAACATGATCTAGATCTGAAAACCAACATGCTTAAATGTATAAAAAAATGACTCCTTTTATAGGTTAAAATTAGGAACTATTGATGTGTTGCCTAATTGTTGAGTGGATGACTATATCTTGACTTGGTGACAATCCATATCTTCATGTCTAAACAAAATGTCATTAATAACATCAGAATTTGGACAGACTTAAATCATGAAAATTTTAGAAAATTATCTCATTTTTTAAAGAAAAACAATTAAGGTCGTTTAGATTTTTAAAACTCAAGATATAGGCTGAACATTGAACAGTGTCTAGGCTGCTAGACAAATTCAAACTTCTATGTTATTGCTAAGATTTTGACTTCTAAACAGTAGAATTGAGTTTTGCCTTCCGAATAGAAGTTTTAGGCCTATGTCTTAGCTTTCCATCCATATAAAGCAAACCTAAATCCAAGTTCTATAGCTCCATTTATGATCCAATTATCGAATAGTGTTCTAGTTTAGACTAAACCCACACCTCTTTTCTATACTTCACCATATCTTTTGTTCTTTCAATTTCAGTACTTCAACTCATCAATCAATCCTTTTATTTATATGATAAGCCTGCATTTAGGATGGATATTTACCATAAATTAAAAGTATCTTATGGTATTATATTTGTTATTATAAAACATGCTTTAGTTAGGGAGTTATTGATAGTTCAAGTATAAAATGATGATATATAACCTTGATAAAAATGCATTTTTAAGTGCTAATTCGTTATACAAATTATTAAAATTACTTGATTAGTAATTTGGGTGTGTAGATACTAATGATATCAACGTAAATGATATTGGCATTAATTAATCTTCCAGGTATGTGGATGTTTATGATATCAGCATAACTGATATGAGGTTATTTTGATACAAAAAAAGGTAAGAAAAGTATTGGAAAAAAGAAGAAGCTACATCCAACAAAGGTAAAAAGGAAAAAAGGAAACCTTAAAGAGACTTTTAAAATCTAGAGAGTATATATGTATATATTCTAGTTTGATGCATTATGTCATCTGTAGGGAGAGCATAAATCGCATCAATAATGAATATTTTAAAACCTTGTTGAAAGTTACATAAAAAACTAAGATTAAGCTTCTTTTTTTATTGATGCTTTATTTTAACTTTTTTTTTTGGATTTTCTATCAAAAAAAAATATTAACTAATAAGTTAATTGATATATAGTTGACTATCTTGATAGGACTAAGGTTAGGAAAATGATACTTAGTTCGTTGTGTAGACGAGACTATGGTTATGAGACCTAACCTATTTATTTTTAAGTTAGATAAGTTAATTGTGCTTGTCTTTTGTTTAAATGTTTGATACATTTAAAGAAAGAAAAGAAAAGTAAGGATGAGATTGGATGAGACAATTGATTAAAATTACTTGATTAGTCATCCAGGTGTGTAGATAGTAATGATATTAGTGTAAATGATATCGACATTACCTAATCATCCAAGTATGTGGATGTTTATGATATCAGCATGATATGAGGTTATTTTGATACTAAAAAAGGTAAGAAAAGTACTGGAAAAATTAAAAAAAAAAGAAAAAGCTACATCCAACAATGGTTAAAAAAAAAAACCTTAAAAAGACTTTTAGAATCTAAAGATTATACATGTATATATACACATATAAAGAGCTTGACTTTGTATTGTTGTGATTTGAAGTAGTGGGTCAGTGTTATAACTCATTTTTGGGTTATTTTCCAATTCATATTTTTTCTCTTTAAAAAATAAAAAAAAATATCATCAAAAAAATATAATAGTAAAAAAAGATGCCAAAGTGCTTTAAAAATAATTAAAAGATGGTTGAGAAGGTTCAAAATTATAAGGATTAAAATTTGATAGTATTTTGTTGACCAATGAGAGCATTGTTGATAAAGAAATTTCAATTTGAGAAAGAAAAGTCCAAAATTAAATGTTTATCTATTCAATTACATTTTATCAAAGGTTTAATTGAATTTATGGAGTTTTTTATTACATGAAAAATTAATTTTAGAGTTAATTTGGGTTGTAATTGGAAGAAATTAAAGTTTTGAAGTCAAATTATAATTTTTGAGAGTTAATTTGGTCAAATTAAGAGCTTAATTGTATAAATATTGAAGTTTGATGGCCAATTAGGAACTTAATTGAATAAATCCAAAACTAAAGACCGAACCGGAAAAGACGTGTAAATAGAGGGGCATCAATTGAACCAAATTAAGAGCCAAATTAAAAAAATTAAAAGTTTATTGCTCAATTGAGGGTCAAATTGCATAAATTCAAAACTAAGGACTAAGGTGAAAAAGATGGCCAATTTTAGGGTCACTATTGAATTTTTGACAGGGATGCAATTATATTGATTTTTAAATTAAAATTGCAATTTAGGACTTGATTGAACAAATTACAATTAAGGACCAATGTGAACTTTAACACATTTTGCCATATTGTTTTTAATAAAACAGCGTATTTTGTCCAAAACAGCGTCGTTTTATACACTGTTAAAAAAAAGAAGCTCTAAACGGTCCTGTTTTGAATGACATCATCATCTTCTTCCCCTAGACACACAGAGAATAGGGGAAGAAGATTTTCTTTTCTCCTCCATTTCTAACCGACTTCCCTCCCTCCAATGACTTTGAAAAAATACCGACACAACTCACTTTCCACGTGTTGGAGGGGCAGCAACACAGTGGCCGCTCCAACCACATCCCTTCCCTATCTTTGCCTATTAAAAAACAAAAGGAGATGAAAAAAAGAAGAGACCAAGGACCGAGAGAAAAGAGAGAACAGAAGAGAGAAAACAAAAAAAAAAGGAGTAAAACAGAAGATCTGAAAAGGAAAAAAAATAAGGAGAAAGGAAGAAGAAAAAAATAGAGGAGTTGTCATCAACACCGCTGTCACCTTTGCCACCACGAGCACCACCATAAGCCACCACAACAGCACTGTCGATGACAATAGCCACGCCTCCTCTCGTCGGGTACGTCTCTTTTCTTTTCTATTAAGTCTAGTTTTTTTTACCTTTCATTAGCATGGAGAACATGAGGAATTCAGGTTCAGCAGCCATTGATAATATAATCGGCTGACCTTAGCCCATTTCAATGTTGGGCTGGAGCTGGTGAGTTTCATTTCATGTCAGGCTGGTGTCGACTAGTTTTCATGTCGAGCCGGTGCTAGCCCATCATTTTTTATGGTGGGCCGTGTTGGCCCATTCTAAATAAATATACAATAAAAATACAAATCTGCTATTAAAATACTTGGTTTTCATCAACACTTGAAAATACAAAAAAAAGTCAAAAGAAAAAATATTTTTGTGTATACGGCCAAGTGTCTCAAAGCTAAAAAATCATATTTTATTTTTCATACACCAAAAAACAATGTTTTAGCATGCATTTTAGTTTTAATAACCAATTTATTAAAGTAAAAAAAACATTAGTGACACGGCCAAAAGATTGATGTCTTCTCCCAAATACAGGAGTGTCGAAGTAATAAATAACCTGGCAAAATTCGAGTCAAACCACATGGAGGTTAATTGTATAAATTATAGATAACAATAATACAACAATAACAACAACAACAACAATAACAATAACAATAGTGACAATAACAATAGTAGTAGTAAAAATAGTAATAGTAATAATAGTAGTAGTAGTAATAATAATAAGTTAATGATAACTTTAAGATGAAAGATTAATATAAAGATTAAACAATGATAACAACAAATGTTAAGGTTAAAGGATTCACTGATGATATGTCAAACAAGTATAGTATAAACTCTTATTATTTAATTAAAAACCATATACAAAGAAGATTCCAATCAAATTATAAATTGTTAACATGATAACATTAGTTATCTTATTCGATTAATGCTAGTACTTGTAAATCTCGTTAGGCACCCATGATTTTAACTTATATTAACAACAAATCAAGTTCCTTTCATGGCTCGGGTGTTGGTTATACCATACAGTATGAACTATGAAAGTGCCAAGAATTTGTTGTACCATGTGTTATAAAACATAAATTCAGATTAGTCATTTAACAAGTAAAGTATTAAAGAGTGAACAAAATAACAAATATAAAACATGTTAGTATCAAATATTAAAGTCCATATTAAGTTTACACTATACTTATTATTACACCATTAGTGTAATCTTTTCACCTTGACATAATAAACTTATCTAAACACTATATTTAGCATATGTTTGACAGTATGATAGTGGTTGCTTTTCAAATAACTTTTCATGCTGAAATGCATGCTAATGATTTTTTTATTTTAAAAAAATTATTTTTAATATCAATACATCAAATAATCCAAAACGCACAAACTATATTAACTTTTAGCAAAAAAAATTGAATTTTTTGGGAACGCCGGTTGAACCACGTTCTCAAATGGTTCCTTATTCTTGGACCATTAATGTAACCTTTTCACCTTAATATAATAAACTTAACTAAATAGAATGAAAAAAATAAAAATAAAAATAAAAATAAAATAAGAATATAAATAAGATAAAAGTTAACTAAGTAAAGGAAAGGAAAGGAAATGAAAGGCATAAACTTGATATTAATGAAAGCAAAACATAAGCAATACAAAAAATACAAAGAGAGAAAGCAAGAGCATGATCTTGATCTAGAAACCAAGATGCCTAAATGTATGGCAAATGCCTTCTTTTATAGGCTAAAATTGGAAACTATTGATTTGATGACTAATTGATGAGTGGATGATCAACTCTTAGCTTAATGACAATCCTTATATTTTCTTGTCTGTCCCAAAACATCATTAATAACATCAGAATTGGAACCACTTGAAAACATGAAAGTTGTAGGAAATTATCTCGTCTTTTTAGAGGAAAAAAATTGAGGTCATTTGAACTTCTAGAACTCCAGCTATGGTTCAAACACTGAATAATGCTTGGGTTGTAGGACAGATTCAGACTTCTTCATTGTTACTATATTTTGGACTTGAAAATGATCTTTTTAAATCTTAGGCTCATATAAAAGTTATAGGCCTATGTCTTACCTTTCCATCCATATAAAGTAGACCTAAATCCGAGATCTATAGCTCTAGACATGACCCAATTACCAAATGGTGTTCTGGTTTGGACTACACTAACATCTCCTTGACAACGACACTAAAAACTTGACTTGACCAAAAGATTGATGTCTTCTCCCAAGTGCAGGAGTGTCGAAGGAATATATAACCCGATAAGACTAGGATCAAACCACAAAGAGGTTAACTGTATAAATTATAGATAATAATAATAATACAACAATAATAACAGTAGTAGTAATAGTAGTAGTAATAGTAAGTTAATGATAACTTTGAAATGGAAGATTAATGTAAAGATTAAACAATGATAACAACAAATGTCAAGGTTAGAGGATTCACTAATGGTATGTCAAACAATTATAGTATAAACTCTTATTATTTAATTAAAAACCACATACAAAGAAGGTTCCAATCAGATTATAAATTGTTAACATGATAACATTAGTTATCTTATTCGATTAATGCTAATACTTGTAAATCTCGTCAGACATCCATGATTTTAACTTATGTTAACAACAAATCAAGTTCCTTTCATAGCTCGAGTGTCGGTTATACCATACAATATGAACTATGAAAGTGTCAAGCATTTGTTGTATCAAGTGTTATAAAACATAAATCTAGATTTGTCATTTAATAAGTAAAGTATTAAAAAGTGAACGAGATAACAAATATAAAATATGTTAGTATCAAAAATTAAAGTCCATGTTAAGTTTACACTATACTTATTCTTACGCCATTATTATAACCTTTTCACCTTGACATAATAAATTTAACTAAACATAATGAAATAAAGAAAGAAAAAATAAGAACATAAAAAAGATAAAAGTTAACTAAGTAAAGGAAAGGAATTGAAAGGTTTATACAAGATATTAATGAAAATAAAACTTGAGCATTAAAAAAATATAGAGAGAGAAAACAAGAGCATGATTTTGATTTGGAGACCAAAATGCTTAAATATATAGCAAATGCCTTCTTTTATAGGCCAAAATTAGAAACTATTGATTTGATGACTAATTAATGAGTAAGTAGCCAACTATTGATTTGATGACAATCTTTATCTTCTCTTATCTATCTAAAATGTCATTGTTAACATCATAATTGGAACCACTTGAAATAAAAGTTATAGGAAATTATCTTAGCTTTCTAGAAAAAAGAAATGGAGGTCATTTGGACTTATTGAACAATATTCAGGCTGTAGGAAAAATTTGGACTTCTTTGTTATTACTACAATTTGAACTTGAAAATGATATTTTTAAATCTTAGGTTCCCATGAAAGTTATAGGCCTATGTCTTACCTTTCTATCCATATAAAGTAGACCTAAATTTGAGATCTACAACTTTAGGTATGACTCAATTACAGAATAGTGTTCCGATTTGGACTACATTAACATCTCTTTTCTAAGTTTGGTCATCTCTTTGTCCATTCAATTTCAGTTCTTAAACTCATCAATCAATCCTTTCATTTATGTGATAGACTTGCATTTAAAATGAATATTTAGCACAAATTAAATGTATCTTATATTATTAGATATGTTATTATAAAATATGATTTAGTTAAGGAGTTATTGATACTTTAAGTGCAAAATAATAATATAAAATCTTAATAAAAATGCATTTTTAAATACTAATCAATTGGCTAAAATTTCAAAAATAATAAAAAATTTATTTTGTTTTGTTTTAGTATCAGGGATTATGAATTTATATGTAAAACGTATTCTTGATATTTAAAAGGTATTTTTTTTTATTAATGACATAGAACAAGTAGGTTTTTACTCAATAGGATAAGAATCTCTTTACAAAGAAGGATTTTTCTTAAACCGTAGATATATTGATAAATTTAGACACCATAACCAAACTTTAGATTTTATCAGACAAAACAATGCAACCTACCTTATGTGGGGCATGATTGGGGTGCTAATATCTTTTCTTTACGCAACTAGTCTTTGTACTCCATTTCTGAGACCAGTTAGGGTTCCTAGTGACCAGAATACTAAGTGGTGACTTCCATTCTAATTTTTCACTGATAAGAGACAAGAATTCCTTGTCTCTTTCTATTTACTAGAATAGACTATACATTTATTTATATATATAATTTTTTTCAGGGTGAACGATCATCACGATGCCGCACACGTGAGACAGATAGAGTTGGAGGATGGCAATTATAATCTCAATCATCCTTTCAAATTCTAACATTGTATTGTAACCTTACAAGTATTGGTATATTACTTTTTCTCTTATCGTGATAAAATGATGATGACAAGAACAATAAGGACGACCAAGACAATGTATTTTATTTTTTTCTGAATTTTTCCAAAAGTTAGATGCATTATGTCATCTGGAAGGAAAGCATGAATCACATCAATAATAAATATTTTAAAAACCTTATTGCAAGTTACATAGAAAAGTGAGATTAATGTTTTATTTTAACTTCTTTTTTATTTTTTGGATTTTCTATCAAAAAAGTATTAATTTTAAAAAAACTTAACCATTCATTTATTTGGAAAAGCTTGTGATAGATTATATTTAATAGAATATGAGAGAATCTTAATATAAAAAACTGATATATATTAAGCAACAACACTATTTAGAACTATGATATGAAATTCAAAAGAAAGCTAAGTTTATGTATAAGACCAACAATTTCTTTTCTTTTTTTGAAAAAAATCTTGGACATAGGAGAAAGTACAATGTTTGTGTATATATGTATAAAACATTTTCCTAAATTTTATGTAATATTATTATCTTATGGTTTCTTAATTCACCCCATGCACATTGGGGGTAGGAATAATCAGAAGAGAAAATAATACACATATAAGTTTATATATATATATATAAAAACTAAAATAAATACTGCTAGTTAATACTAATAAAAAATTTTAGTTTATCGTTTTATCATGTTATTATAAATTGCTTTCATAATTACGTACTCTTATTAGTCTTTACGTTAAACAAATGAATTTATGAAATTTTAACATGAAAGTTGGCATTTATTTAACAGAATCGAGAAGTGGCTAAAACAGCCACTCAATGTATAAGTTCATTTAACAAATAAAAAGGTTGCTCAATTTAATTGTTTTTGTAAATATAAGTGATTGATCAGTGTATAAGATATATATATATATATATATATATATTTGTGTGTGAATGCATGGTGATAACAGAAGATGACATGCATCTAACAGAAGATCCAATATCCTTGAGTTTAATTACATGTTGAATTTAAATGATGTGGGTTTGACAAGATATTAGACTCAATATCCTTAAGTTTAGTTATATGCTAACCTTGAATATATGTGTGTCTGATAAAATATCAAACCTAACATTTTTAGATTCAACTACGTATTGAGCCTCCAAGTACACGTTAGTCTATTAAGGTACTAAACTCAATATCATTAGATTCAGTTATGTAACTGAACTCAAGTGCATGAGGGTCTAACAGTCAATATCTTTAGGCTCAACTACACACTAGGCCCAAATGCATGTTGGTCTAGCAAGGTTTGATAACCAATATCATGGGATCTGAAATCATTTCAAATCTAAATACATAGAGAGCTAATAATCTTTTTAGACTTTATGTTGGGTCACAAGAATTTGTTTGTTTACTCTTGTGTCTTTTAACATAAAATATTAAAAGCAAATAAGGATCATCTCTTTATATTTATAAGTGCATAAAAGTTTTCTAAGAACCTACTATATTTCCATCAATATTAATATTTTGTAAAAGATAAGTTATTTCTTATTAATGTTGTGTAAATAATATTTATTTTTTATTAATGCTACTATGAGAAGATGACATTTCAACCATTTCATTTAAGCAATGTGACAAAGTTCAAATGCTATATATATCATATGAACCATCCTAGTAAATGATTTATACTTTTTCTATTACCTAAAATATTCTATTACTTTCTTATTTTGAGAGCATTTATGATATATAGCTAGGAACTTTTTTAAAATTAAAAACTTATTGTCTCAGTTATTGCTTTTTCTTAAAATTACTAATTTTATTATCAAATAGGTCCCTAAATCCTACAAAAATAGATTGTTTTATAGATGACAAGTCTTCTATTATCAATTATCAATTTTATGAATTCTAGAAAAAAAAATACTAAAGTGAATACATGATTACTCATTATTCTAACAATAAAAAAAATCTTATTTGTAAGGCTATTGAATATTCAAAACATTATCTATGTTTAGAAAAGTCTTGAATTTGAACATTTAAATACTTTATGTTTGTTGAACACTTGAAATACAAGATTCAAAGAAATTTGAATACTTGAAAAACAAGATTTAAAGAAAAGGTATGAAAAACAAGATTAAAAAAAAACACAATAAAAACAATGCATATATGTTTATGATATAAAATAATTTCAAAAGTATTTTTTATTTAAAAATATATTAAAATATTTTTTTAATCAAATAACACTTCTAAAAACATTAAAAAAAAACAAGAAATGACCACATAATTTAATTTCATAATGTTAGAACGGGGGATGGTGGGAGGCTTTTTTTGTTGACTGTTCCATTAAAATTGGTGGTTTTCAAAAATAGGTGTTAGGACAGATCATAATGATTTATGTATCTCATTCCAATAGTCGTAATTAGTGAATGAAGCTTCAACAAGGAATTCACACCCCCCCAGCTTTCTTTTCTTGTTGTTGCCTGCACCCTGTGGAACTCAAGTCCTGATAATCTTACAAGAATAGGAGAAATTATCCAACAAAAGGTGTAGTCAACAATCAATATAACGCCTAACTAAAAAAAGGAAACGAAAAGTCTATGTTTCTAAGTTATCAGTCAATGCCATTACCATTTCTCTCAAAAACCGAGTTTTTTTAGGAAGCTGTGAAGAATAAATCCATTCCTAGCAAGTATTTTGAGGCTACCCTTTGTTTGTCCTAACTGGATTGTCGAGTGTGAGTCAAACAAACAGCCTTGGCTTCTTGTTTTGTTGTACATTTGCATTTAATCTCCTTCAGCTTCTCTCCTTCCCTTTCATCACTTTATACATACGTACAGCCTCTTCTTCCATTCCTTAATCCTTTTCCTCCAAGGTTGCTCGCTGAAAGTAGCTGGATTTTCACCGCCTTGCATCACTGAAGAATCAGAGGCCTGTTCTGTGAGGTATGGTTTCTTTTTACCTGCTCAAATGCCAAATTCACGTTACTGGAATTTGAGTATTTCTTGATATGGCATCTCCTGGTTGCATTGATAGACAATCTAAATACCGTATAAACTAACTGTTCATGTTTTGGCAGAGCAAACAAGCTCTCTTTTTCTTAGCTGTTATATTTGATAGTTTTGAGCAAGAGAGTCAAGCTTCATCAGAAAATAGATATTAGAACAATATTAGGCACCATGCAGGAAAAACAAGACTATGCCAGCCAGATTACGACAGATGAGTTTTGTTCTGCCTATATGCTCCTATTCCTGGTCAGAATATGAAAAACCTTAAGGAAATTTACATAATCTGTCAAGGGAAACATCAATGCCAACCCCAGTTAACATTATATCTTTTTTAAAAAAAAAAAAAACTTGTAAGGGTGAATTCCTTACATCAAATTCAATAGAATTTTATAGATAAAGGAGAAAATTACCTTAGAATCTGACCCATCTTCTGCATTAGGTCCCGAGCCAGATAAAACAGGAACTCAATTTGAATTATGCTGGTCAAAATCATGGTTTTGAGACTGATAGGAAGCAATAGAAATTGGGAAGGGAGAGAGATTAACACTTGCCTGTAAACCATTCAAGAGTCAAAAGAAAATAGGTAAGCCTAAAGCCAAGCCAGAACCCATAACACTCAAACACACCATGCAAAAGGCATTGCTACTTGTTATTGGCAAATGTGATTGCCACGTCCAAAATATGGCTCCATGTCTATGGATTGTAACTCAAGCATGGTATATATAATTCCTATCTCACTCCAATGAAAGCCTACCTTCGTCTTTTAGTTAAAGTTTATACTTTTGACTCCTCTAAAATGGAAGGAGTTAGGCAAGCCAAGGTGCTGCCAAACATTTCATAGGCACTTTCACTAATAATAATAAACACACACACACACATGCTTTGATGTAATAGATGTCACTCTTTAGATGCATGAATTCTGCCTAACCGTATGCATGTTTGTTCCATAAATGAGAGGCTTCCAGCTCACAAATTTGAACCTTTTCAGGTCGTAGCCTAAATGACTTGGGAGCAAGCTTGTACATTGAGATAAGCATCAATGGAGAAGCCGCCAAGCCAGAGCACAGTCGGTGGTAAACCTATTACTACATTTGTGCAAACAGACACAAAGGCCTTTCGTGATGTCGTTCAGCGGTTAACAGGCTCATCAGAGGGTGATGCAGCAGAAGGAACAACAGTAGCAGCAACAAAGATTGCAGGCATAAAGAGATCAACACCTAAACTCCATGAAAGAAGGCAAAAACTAAGGCCCAAGCTAGAGATAGTGAAGCCCCCTCTTAACTTCAAACCTAGTACTTCGCCAACTACATCAGGTAATCACAGTCTTCTTCCAAGTCCTGCAGGAACCCCTTCATTCATGTTCTCCCCTTCCACCATTTTATCAAAACTGTCAATCCAAGAACAGGAGAGCAGAGGAGAGTCAGCAATATCTGACTTAAATAACGAGGAAGAAGAGAAAGCCATTAAAGAGAGGCGATTTTACCTGCATCCATCACCACGGTCTAAACGTGGTTACACTGAACCAGAGTTGCTCGCCTTGTTTCCTCTAACATCCCCCCAAGCAAGTGACAAACACTAATTTTGACAGTGTATATCCTCCCACTGGAAGAACTTTTTTCCCAGTGAAGTAAAGGACGTTGTGTTAACTGTTACCATAAACAGATGTTATCGTTTTTGAGAAAGCACCAAGTAATGTAATGGTATTGTTCTTATAATTCTCAAGAGATCATTTTTCATCATAAATAAGCATGCACGGTGACTCACGCAAGTGCAGAAATGACGGCTAAGGTATCCATTTTTAAATATAATGAACGAGTAAAAGTGCAGGGGGTTATGTGCCATTGGAAGCCTTCATCATATCTTCTTGAAGCATGCATTGTTAACTATTCAGGATATCGCTGTGGTCTGCCCATAGGTTATTTTTCGCACAATCAGTGTCCATTTTACTCTCTTTTTCCTGACCTTTTTGTTGAATGTCATCTGTGCTCTAATTGCTGAGGGATTGCAACCACTTAACAAAAATGACAGAAGAAATCTGAACTCTTTGAGAAGTGTGTTTACCGGTAAATATTTCTAAAGGAAAGGATTGAAACACTGAAATCTAGACTATAACTAAAAAATTGAACTGTAATAGTTGAATATATATATAACCAAAATTTCAACAAAGTTTCTTTTATATTTTTTTATACCAAGTTATCTACTCAATATTATTAACCTGTAAACATTAATCAAAATAATCATCCCATCATCTGAACCTTCAAAACTCAACCATTTCCATATTCTATAAAACGATTATTTAAAGTCAATTAACTCATAGCATGCATTACATCATATATAAGTAATTAAGTTAAATATTATAATTCTTAAACACAAAAGTGTATTAGAACAAAATATTGGTTCTTCCAATAACATCAATTACTTAACAAAATTATCCATCCATACATCTACTTTCTAATTTGAGGGTACCTAAAAACATAATCATATTAAGCATGATTAAACTTATATATAATGATAAACAAATCATTAAGGACTGCTTATTTATGTGCATTAATGTAATTCTCACATCATGAAATATCTAATCTTTAGTAATTCAATAATTTCATCAATTCTTAATATGATTTCCGAATAGAAATAAATTTATGAAAATATCAAGAGTATCTTTAACAAACCCACATATTTAACTTTAATTTAAATCAATTAAATTCTACAATTATCCATTACACCAAGTATTTATCTTATTAACCAGGGAGTTAAATTCTCTTAACTTACCCATTCGTCAGGATACTATTTCCCTTAACTAAGAAATCATTATCTTCATGCATCCATTTATCTAGACATTATATCCATTAACTAGAAAATAATCTTTTAAATTTATCTATTCAACAGGGCATTAAACTACCTCTTTATTTCATAACTTTATAGTAAAATTACTATCCAAGAAAATTCCTTCTACAATAATTTCACATAAGCTATTAAGTTACTTTAAAGTGTTGAACACCTATCTGATGCTTGTGTGCTCGGAAAGGTCCCTCGTAGATTAGATCCTGTGACCTAATTGTATCAACACAATTTACCATGTCATTGCTCATTCATTTGAACTGCTATCATTATAATACTAATTACATATTTCTTCATTCAATCCAACACCCTTAAATAAGTTTACTTAAACTTTTAAATCAAAAAGGATAAAATCCCTTTTTTAATTTTTTTATCGATACAAGTCCCTGAATTCTCCAATGATTTACTCGATTTGTCCAAAACCATCCTCCTAAATTAACAAAGTCCAAATCAAAACTTTTTTCCCTTCTCCCTCTCCCTCTCTCTTTTGGTGTGTGCTATTGTCGAACTTCAATAAGGAAAGAAGGTGAGAGTTTTTCTCCATTCTTACAAAAATCATTATTCAATTAACCTACCAACATCAATTATCTACAATTTGATAAGATTTATAAACAATTTTATTAAAACTCAATTGTCCCAATTTTCTTTTTCATAGCCAAAATTCATTTAAAAGAAGAAAGTGAGGATTTTTCTTCTCTCTTTGAAAAATCCTTACTTATTTCATCTATTAACATTTATAAACCCATATTTTCCCGTTCCAAACAACTGCATTAAAACCTTAAATCTTTCAAATCTTCCCCTATGGCCGAAACCTCTAATAAAAGGGGGAAAGGGATTTTGTTTCTTCTATTTAAAATTAAACACTTACCCAATTATAATCTATGTTTTCTAACATGGTTCAATCATAATTTCCATTATTCTCATAACTAATATCATAAACCCACAATTTCACATAATCACAATAATTCAATTCCTTCATCAAAACATAAAATTTGAGAAATTAATCACTTGGAGCATGTTCTTTACTTTACTTTACTTTGATAAGGATTAAAGGAAAGAATGGAAAAATAAAAAATAAAAAAATCAAGTTGTCTTGTCCTCCCTCAAGCCCTCGCTTGAATTTCTTTTTCCAAAACACTCACAACACTAAAATCACCTCTCTAAATTTGCTTAACTAAGCTAATCACTCCAATTATACACCTTTATTGATGAAATTAACAAGAATTCAAGTAGAAAAATCACACAAAAGCTCTCCCTCTCTTTGTTTCAAATCGTTGGCCAAGAGAGAAAAATGGGGCATTTATAGTTTAATTTTTCTTGTATTTACACATTGGCTATCATTACTTCTTATTTCTATTTTTGTCCCACAATTCTCTTTTTTACTTAATTTTAACCATAACACCTTCTCTTTTATTCTATTGTATCTCATCACAATACCTAAAATCCTTTTATTTAATCTATTCACTGTTTTATTTATTTTGTTAGGAAATAATTTATTGGGTTTTCACAGGTGCATTATTAGGAATTCTTTCCATAAGAACACAAAACTATTGTTTAGAAAGCTAAAAACCGGGAGTTTATAAACAATATATGTTGCATAGCACTTTCTCTAGTCATATTTGACATGCATGCTTATCTTTACTATTCAATTATATTCATGTGAGGTAAAGTTCCATTAAGCACAGCAATAATCACTTCAATTCATGAACTTAAATAAGAACAAGTTACAAAGTTTAAGGCGCATCCGTTTTATCTGTTGGAGTTTCCCAGCAGTTGGGAGACAGTCATACTGGTTGTTCAAAATAACATATGAAACAATCCCAGGTCACTAAAAGAAATTGTCCAATTAAGTTGTTAACAAATAACTTTCAGATGCCATCTACTGGAGATTATGTAGAATTTTATATGTCAAAAGTTCTATGGTTGGGACTTGCCTCTCCAGGAATATGGATACTTGAGGGCAGATGGATGTGAGTTAGAAAGGCATTGAACCTTGATGCTCAACTATATAGAAACTGTGTTGAACAGAAATCTGCCACAAAAAAAAAAAAAATTCCTCTTAAGTTGATAATAAACCAGGTGACAAACAAATATTAAACAAAATGGTGACATGTTAGAGATAAATGAACAAGTGTACATACAGCTATGAAAACCTCAGTCTCTTATAATTATGAAAATATCCAATCTCAATGCCCACAACTCCCTAAGGTATGCCACCAAAAAACAGATGAAGCAAGCAGAAGGAATTGGTTGACACATTGAGGTCTTCCAAAGGACTGTGGAGTGACTCATTTTGATGAGTTTGCACGCATTAAGGCCAAACAAGGGGTCTAATGAAATCCACACTTTTACAATTTGTCATTTAGACACAATAGATTTTATCCCATATTTTGAAGTTTCTGTAGAAGCAATAAGATAAAAACATTAATTTGAAGTTGGAAACACACCAAAACTGTAGCAGAAACTCATTCCATGATCCTGACACAGAAGTTGGGAAACATTGCATCCAATCGATTAACTTGAAGTGGATCATGTTTAACAACTGAATCAGCATGAAGTAGAGAGATTGTGTCTACACCCTAATGCAGCAGAATTATGCCTTAGAAAATTTATATCCGATTATAGTAACATCTTTTGCAAGGCAACTCCACTTGCTTTCACATCTAACATTCAGAAAGCTGTAAGTTTAACAGTTGATTTAATTGAAATGGCTCTTTGATTTGGTCATTTAAGGAACTTAATATTCTGTAAATATCAATTCTATGAGGATGAGAAGTATCTCCAGCCACAAAGACATTTTTTCTCCTCTCCACTTCAATCCAACTGCATCCTGCTGGCTTTTTAAGATCTCTTGTCCTCATCAGTTTCCTTATTTCCATGACTCCATCCCATCTAGCATCTGCTGCATACAGGTTTGACAAAACTACATAGTTCCCAATATTCTCTGCTTCAATTTTAAATAGACAGTCCGCTACAAAACGACCCAATTCCACTTCATGATGGGTCCTGCAGGCACCTAACAGCGTCCCCCATATATTTGCATTAGCTTCAATGGGCATTCCAGTCACCATAGAAATTGCATCATCAATTCGACCTCCCCGAGCAAGAAGATCGACCACACAAGAATATTGTTCCATGGTTAGCTTCATTCCATGAACCTTCTCTATAGAATAAAAGATATTTAATCCTTCATCTACAAGGCCAGCATGACTGCATGCAGATAAAACAGTGGTGATGATAACATGATCTGGCTTTATACCCAATTCAATCATATGAAAGAAAGTCCCAAGAGCTTCCTTTCCCATACCATGCATGGCATATCCTCTAATCATGGCAGTGAATATAATCAGATCCTTATTGGGAATTAATTGAAAAAGTTTAAAAGCATAGCCTATGCTGCCGCATTTTGCATATACATCTTGCAGAGCTCCATCCAAGTGGAGATCACCAAAACAAGACCTGATAGCATATCCATGGCACTGCTTTATCAATTGCACAGAAGCCATTTCAGCACATGCTGGAAGGAGGCTTATGATAGTCACTGCATTGGGTTTTATTCCGTGAGCTTGTAGCTCATGGAAAAGACCAAGAGCTTGACTAGAACAATCATTTTCAGCATATAATCTAACCATTAGATTCCAAACAGAGAGATCTGAGGAAGGCATCCTGTTAAAAGTTATATATGCTTCATCAAGTAACCCGCAATTGATATAACCTGAGATCATTGCTTTGAAAGTGACCAAATTCCTGTTCTCTGATAAACTCTGGAAAACTTTAGATGCGTACTCAATGTTACCACATTTAGCATATGCATCAAGTATTGCATTTCCAATGGTAGGTTCAACATCAAATTTTGATGCTAAAAGACCATGCCTAATTGAGTAGCTATGGGCCTCTTTAACCTTGTCTTCTTTCAAAACATTAACACAAAAGTGAACAACACTTAAGATTGTAACAGAATCAGGTGCAGTTCCTTCTCTAAGCATCCACTGTAATAATTCCAGAAACCAGGTATTATACCCACTCTTAACAAGGGCATCAAGCATAGAATTCCATGATATTAGGTCCCTCCGAGAAGTCATAAAAAATGTCTCGTATGCTCCTTCTATTTCATCACACTTGGAATAAAAACTAACTAGAGCATTCCCGACAGATGTATCCTCACATAATAAAGGATGCCGAAGGACAAAGCCATGAATCATTTTACCAACGTGCAAGTTTCTAGACTGTGCACAGGCAGGAATAATGCAGAGAAGGGTGACAGAATCTGGCTCAATCATGTCTAGAGTAAGTAATTCATGAAACAGTTCCAAAGCTTTTGACCATTCACCATTTGATGCATATCCTGCAATAATAGCATTCCATGAAACCAAATCTCTCAATTCCATTCTTCGAAACAGCAATTCTGCTGCTTCTACCCGTCCAACTCTTAAATAGAAACTTACCAAAGCATTCCAGACAAAAACATCCGCTAACAACTCGTTATGCCGGAGCACATAACCGTGAATCTCCTTCCCAAACCAGCAAGCGATATACTCGTCAAAAGATGCACAAACAGGCAGAATATTAGCTAAGGTAGTATAATTTGGCTTTACTTGACCTTTTAGCATCGAACTAAACAATCTAAATGCATCCTCCATCAAATTATTCTCTGCAAACCCTGAAATAATCGCATTCCATGAAACAACATCTTTTTCATCAATACTATCAAAAGCAGCATAAGCATCTTGGCATACTAGCCCGCATTTTGCATACATCGACACCAATGCATTCCCAGCAAGTGTATGTGTATCCAATCCAGATTTAATAGCATAACAATGCACACTCCTACCCATATATACATCCCCTAAGCGAGCACACACAGGAAGAAAAATAGCAGCAGTAACAGAACTAGGCTTCGGATAATTAGCACCATGCATTTCCCTGAACAACCTCAAAGTCTCAGCATCATAAACTCTGGACCTAGCATGCCCGGATAAGAGAATGTTCCAAAAAATAGGATCACGATCATTACAACTACCAATTTCACCAAAAAGTTTCTTGCTTTCATCTAGAGCTCCACATTTGGCATACATATTAAGCAGGGCCTTAGACACAGCATGGCAAGAAACATGACCTATTCTAACAATACTCCCATGAAGAGCTCTCCCCCATTTTATAGCTGATCGTCCAGCACAAGACTTGAGAATCGATGCAACAGCCTGATAATCTTGTCTAAAATCTCCATTACAGTCACTTATCATGGTATTCCATGCTTTTAAATATGGCTCAACCATCTTACTAAACAGCACCACTCTAGTTTTTCCCGACAACCCGCGTTAAATAAACAACTTTTTGTTATTGTTTTCAGCCACAAAATGAAAAAAAATGAGGCCTTTTTTCTTCACATGGAAATTTCAACAAATAGTTTGCATGCAAAAGATCAACCCTATAAAAGCATAAAAGCATGATCCAATTGAGCTCAAACCCACCAATTCCTTGAAGATTCATGTTCCATTTTTTCAAAGAAGCACCTGCTTCATTGGTCAACTGAAATTGGGTCCGATCCTCCTTTGAAAAATTTTGAAACTCTCACTGGTAAAGACCACCATTATATTGGTCACTTCACTTTCTCAGGTATTGCCCAAAGCAATTTTTAGTCTATTACATCAAGGAAATGGCTTTCCTGTCCTCCAGCATACGTTCTCCAATGAAGGGTAGTTCGGGAATTCCAAGTATAAACTGAGAGGCCCGAAATTACCTCGAGCAAGAGCAGCCCCCACCCACTTTCCCTCTTTCCCTCTCAGTGGATTATTATTATCAATTAATTAGCAAGTCAATTATAATCAAATCAATCAGAGAAAAAAAAAATTAAATAGGGTTTCGGTCCCTCTATCTCCCTCCTTCTTCAAGTAGACAGAAGACAAAGTTCTGAAGGTTTCTATGTCTCAAAGGTTCGATCTTTAATCTCTACAGTTTTTAAATTTTTAATTAATTCAAATGGTTTGAGTCTATTTCTTTTTTGGGTTTTATATGACGATTAACATTTTAATAGATTAAAGATTGAAACTTTGATTGTGGGCTATTTTTTTTTTAAAAAAAAATTGATGTTTGGTTAATGAAATTGATGTGAATGGATGGGATGATCAAATGGTCTCTGACTTGGTGATTAAGGAGAATTTACATATCGCTTTTTATGTTTGGATTAGTTGAATTGATGTGAATGGGAAACTCTGTTTATTGTGATTATGATGTAATCAAAGGGACATTAATTTGATGATTAATACTGTAAGAGATTAAGGAGAATTTGTTTTTTCGCTGTGGAATATGTTGTTGTTGCTGTTGTTCACTTTGATGTCTGCATTAGTTAATTGATATGAATAAGAAATTAAAGTGTTTACGGTGATTTTTCAATTCCGTTTGATTCTTGTGTGGGTTTTTTTTTATGTATTTAGGAAACCTTGCAAGTATTTTGCTCAAGGAGCATGCTGGCGAGGGGATCATTGTAAGTTTGTGCACGAAAGGAAAGAGCCTCTACCTCTGTCAAGAAATGTAATGATATTTTGTGCTTATTAGTTTTTTTTTTTTTTTTGATGATTTGTTTTGGTTGAGTCAGGATTTGATCAGTTCTCTTATTGTTTGTTGGTTTTATTTACTTATTTATTGATGCAGGTTTGTACTTTTTATCAGAAAGGAAATTGCACTTATGGAAGTCGGTGCAAATATGAACATGTCAAAACTTCCTGGGTAGCTTCTGGTGGTGCTGCCGGGGCATCATCTTCATCGAGTCCTCATCAATCTGTAATCTTAAGTTCTGTTCCTGCAAGTGTTGGATCAGGCAGGGATGGCAAAAAAGAAGACCGTCCTCTCTGTTCGTTTGATGTTGCTGGTGATTGCCCCCATGGAGATAAATGTTCTTTTGTTCATGGTGATTTATGCCCCACTTGTGGAAAACATTCCTTGCATCCCTTCCAGGCAGATGAGAGAGAGGAGCATTTGAAGTCATGTGAGAAGAACCAAAAGTTTCTTGTGGCAGTAAGACGAAGTGAAGAAATTGAGTGCAGTGTATGCTTGGATCATGTACTTTCAAAGCCCACAGCAGCTGAACGAAAGTTTGCGGTCCTACCTGAATGTAATCATCCATTCTGCATATCCTGTATCAGAAATTGGCGTAATGGTTCCCCAGCCTCTGGGATGGCATTGAGAGCCTGCCCAATATGTCGTAAAACATCACACTTCGTCATCCCAAGTCTTATTTGGTATTCCTCTAAAGAAGAAAAGCGAGAAATTATTGATACGTACAAGGCCAGGCTTAGGTGATCTTTTTGAAACTCTGTATATCTCTGCTTTACTTGCAACCTGATTTGTTTGATCATCAATCTAATCTTGGATGGATTCAGAAATAATTCCAAACACATGCCTATTGTAGTTGGACGCTTTTTAAGATATCCCTGTTCTACTTCTGATGTAGTAGAAGGAGACATAACTTCATATTCTGAACAAATTATCGATTTAAGCATCGACAAGCAAGCTAGATACTGAATATGGACCTAAGAGAACTTGATATTCCTCAATTTGTGCTGGAGATTTCTGTTGTGAAATGCTGCAATTCTGCAATTATATTAATTTTTTATTTTCTGTTTTTGCAGGCAAATAGATTGCAAGCACTTCAACTTTGGGAATGGGAACTGCCCATTTGGCATCAATTGTTTTTACAAGGTAAGATTAGTCAATTTGAATATGCAATTTCCATTATATATTGCTTCTTTGTCTGTCGCACTGTTAGAGTATCTTGTGAAGATTCTATTTTTTATCTCAAAATGTTTTTCACAGGCGCTCAATTTACCCACAAACATTTAGTGATAATTGAAGGCTACCAAAGCTATAAAGCTATGTTTTATTCTTACCTGGACCTTTTTTTGTCTGATCGTCTGAACATGTGTTGTTAGACAGTAACTTTCTCTACTCTTCACGCCCCCATTGTCAATGTGCTAGCCTCATGCCTTTGCTGGCTGCCCTCCTTTGAAGCTGTAACTTTTTAAATTTGGGTGTATTGAATCTCTCTCTCCGGGTCTTGAATGTCTCTTCTTCTGTTTGTAAATTTTCTCACATGCATGTATTTTTAGGATTGTTTTTTGGAGGCATGGTTGAATGTTGTGGCACTTTTTTCCTCAAATGGTAAAAAAAGAAATAAACAGATTTAAGAACCAGGAGATAAAATCATTCTTTATCATTGGAAGAGTGCTTCCTTTATGTTCATTTATTGTTAGCTTATTACACCTCCTAATGAATATCTTGTTGTGTTGTGATTTAGCACACTGTCATGCCGGGCTCATATGCATGGAAACATCACAAGCCCCCTCCAAGGAGGCCACCACCTCGTCGCAGATCCAATGCAGGGCATGTGGATTCATCATTTGATTATTTTGGGCCAACAATGGAAGATTTACTAGACATGTTTGATGATGATTATCTTGATTATGATAATTACTGCGATCCCTTTCATGAAGAAGACATCTTTGATTATGAGGATTATGTCGATGAAGAACGACTTTTTCCTTTTGACATGGCTTTATTACTCGCAGGGATGGATTTTGGAGGAGCAAGTGACATCTCTAGTGATGAGGATGATTTCTATTAATTTATATAGCTTTATATCCTTCGTTGCAAACAGTTTGAAAATGACATCACAAGTCATTTTGCTTTCTGGGATTTAGTATCTTTCTCCTCGTAAGCATCTTTGAGAAGATGAAGTTCTTGGTCTGTTAACCATATAAGGTTGTGTTGCAGGGGCTGTGTCAAGAACTGTATGTTCTGATTGCATTGTAGTAGTACGGCTGCTAGGATTTTGATTGCCTCTATATGTTCGGGCAACAGATTGGATAAAGATAGTAGGAATTTGGAATGTCATCGGTTTTCTATTTTTATCTTTATCAACACTGGTATTATAATTTTACGAGGCTCAATTTTCATGAAAAGTTGTGTTTATTTTTCGCATTTTGATCATCATTCCCACAAGAACATTTTTATATAAATATATGTACATGAAAACTAGGATGAAGAGATTCTGACATGTTCAGATAAAGCAAAACAGGCTCTGCGCCTTTGATTGCTGTACAAAGGGCATAGCAAACGGAAATGCCATTTTTACCTTCCATTCTGATAGATAAAAACATGTTTGTGGAGACAAGGAGAGCAGCCCACAGACAGACCATTACACTCTCTTCTCCTTCAAGGTTCTACTTTTAGACGTGACAGCAGAAATTATAGCTTAGTCCCTATGAGCTGAAACCCTAATAAATTAGCCCTCAGGATCAACCTTAAGCTAATTCTTTGATGTCATCTCATTATGAATGGATCCATTCCTTGTTAAAAAGAAATTATCGAACATTAGCCTTGTTCATCTTCATTGATCAATTTAGATCTTGTTCATATCGTATGATTTCTTCTTTTCTTTACTTGGGTTTTTCCCCCCCTACAAATATATTGGTTTATCCTTCTCTTCACGGTATAATAAGGAATTATATTCTGAAAGAGCTTAAAGCTCTTTGACATTATCTTTAATTGAACCTGTTGTATATTAGGGTTTTGAAAACAGCTTTATTAACAATATTCTTAAAGGTATGAAAGTATTGTTGCTTTTCCCAGCTATATACTTCTTCTTTTTTCTATTTTTTCTTGTTTGTTCATTTTTTTTGTCTTTCTTTTTTTTTCTCACATTTTTTTCATTTCTTTCCCTTTTTTAAGCTTTACATTTTTTTTTTCAAGATTGTTTTCTTCTTTTTTTTTCTTTTTGTATTTTTTTAAATTATCTTTGTTGATTTTTTTAATATTGAATTGGTTGAAAATTTAGTTTTATATTTTTTTTCTTTAAAATATTATGTATTACTACAATATTTTTCTGTATGATTTTTTTTCTATAAAACATGGAAAAGTACTGTAGTTTTCTCCATGCTATTTTTTTTGTTTTTTCATTTATTTTTTTTCTCTTTGTTCATTCTTTTTCTCTTTCTTTTTTTTTCCTTCATTTTTTTTCATTTTCCCCTTTTTTGGGGCATTACATTTTTTTTCCCAAGATTGTCCTCTTCTTTTTTTTTATTCTTTTTTTGTTTTTGTTTTTTAATATCTTTATCAATTTTTTTAATATTGAATTGGTTGAAAATTTAGTTTTGTAGTTTGTTTCTTTAAAACATTATGAATTACTATAATGTTTCTCTACATGATTTTTTTTAGGAATTCTTTCTTCTTTTTTATTTTTTTCAAAATAGACTTTGTAGATTTTGCTTTGTAGTTTTTTTTTAAATACTGTAGATTGTTACAATATTTTTTAAAATTATTTTTGTGAATTTTTTTAATATTGAGCTGGTTGAGAATTCAATTTTAACTTTCTTCATATGTTTTTTTTCTATTTTTTTCAAATTGTTTTTTTCATAATTGTTTTTGTTATTTTTTTAATATAAAGCTGGTTAAAAATTTAGCTTTATAATTTTTCTTCTTTGAAACATCATGGATTGTTATAATATTTCTTCATATTTTTTTATGATTTTTTTTAGAATTTTTTTTGTTAATTTTATTTTTTTTAATATTAAGTTGATTGAGAATGTAACTTTGTAGTTTTTTTTTAAATACGGTGGATTGCTACAATGTTTCTCTTACATTATTTTTTATGATTTTTTTCAAAATTATTTTTATTATTTTTATTATTGTTAATATTGAGCTGGTGAAAATTATAATTATAGATTTTTTCATGAAATACTATAGATTGTTATAGTGTTTCCTTGCATATTTGTTTTCTTTTTGTTTTTTATCATATTTTTTTTAAAATATTAATCTGGTTAACAATTTAATTTTGTAGTTTTTTTCTTGAAAACATTATGAGTTGCAATATTTTTTCTATATATAATTTTTTTATATCTTTCTATAAATTTACAACAATGCATAAGTATAACATAAGCTTGTGGTATCTTGCGACATGACATCTAGTTTTTCATTATTTTATGTTGAATGAAAATGCTATATTTCGTTATTGTTTGGTGTTAGGGCATTTTTTTTAAGTATTTTTTGTATGAAAAATATTAAATTTATATTTTTTTAAGTGGTGATTTTTATGTGCTGAAATAAAAAATAATAAAAATATTATATAAAAAAACAGAAAGAAAAAGGTGACGGTGCAGCACGAACCATTGGAAGGACAAAACTATAATTTAATGTGAAGACATAAGGACTGAAATATAGAGTTTGTTGAATTAGAGGGACTACATTATTAGTTTGTTTTTTTTTAAAAGCACTATGATCAAAGTAACAACCATCGACAAGAGATCCACTTGATTAAAAAGAGATTCTTAAAAATATCTCTAACACAACCCCACTCCTTCTCCTAGTCATCCTCTACAATATAAAAATAAAAATATCTCCATTAACCGTCCAACTTCGAATCCATCAACACAACGCCTCTCTTCTCTCTCATTCTCTGAAGAGAGAGTAACGAATCTGCATCCATTGCTGTAAAGAGAGGAAGTATAAGATGGCGCCACCTGCAGTTCCAGGAGGAGGTGCTGTTGCTGCTGGAGGAGGGCAACAGGGTCAAGGACAGCAACGACAGCAGCAAGGAGGGATGGGGCAAACAATAACAGGGATAATAAGGATGGCTGTTTTTTGGTACTTTATATCTAAATTCATCTCTCCCAAAAAAGCCCCTACGGACCCCTCCATCCTCATCTCCAATCTCTTCCAAAAAGGAGATTCTTTGGTATGTTTTAAGGGTTTTTTTTTTTATTGCTGTTTTGCGATCTGAGTTTTCTTTTTTACTTCGATTTTTCTCTTATTTTTGAAAAAAAGTTTTGATCTTTGTTGTTGGGTTGATCATGGATTGGTGTTTTTCGCTACTGGTGTTATTGGGTTGGTGTTAAATTTGTAAAGACAGATCAAACTTTAGAGATCACCACCTGAGGAAGTTTTTTTGAACATGCTAATTATATTTTTAAGCATTTGTATTATGAGAAGGCTGATTCTGTATGGGAATTTGTGAGTAAGGTCACAGTTTTGGAATTTTATGCATCATGACCCTGTGATGTGGAATTTACCTTTACATGGTCATCACTGACAGTGTAAGCAATGAAGTAGGATTTAGAAGCATTTGCAAGCCGGTGCCTCGTAATGGTTTGAAGTGGCAGTGACTACTGCTAGCGTGCAGTCATGTGTGCTTGGATTCTCACGGTTTTATTTGCAAAAATTCTATCATGTAGTCATATATGATGAGTTGATTTGGTGAATAGATACTGCTGAATCAGGGGCATAGGCATACCTAGAATTAGGTAGGAATGAAAAAGAGAGGGCCGGCCAGTAGAATGAGAAAAGCCTCCGAGTGAGTCCATTTAAAAGGTGAGGAGTTATACTTTTCAATGGCAAGCAGAAGCAGCCACACCACACTCAATTGAACTCGAGTGTTTATGCCTATATAGTGGCATAAAAGGGAGGGACGTACTTACTCTATGGACAATTCTACTAGAGAGCGGGTTGTACCAGCTAGAAGCTATCAAGCAGTTAAAATGCTACTTCAGGATCTTAGGAGTCAGAAAGTGTAGCGGTAGAGCTGTATGACTGTTCCTGACACAAAACAGGAGGTCGATCTTTTCCTGTCAAGGCAGCCCTCTATTTTCAGTGATGTATGACAAAAGGTCTTGAATATCTAATTTCTAGTTTTTCAGCATGTTGTCTTTCAATATAATGAAAGATTGGTTCTTTAGCCTGGTTCAGTTAACCACATTTGGTTTTCTTGTGGAACATTTTAAGTGGGGCTGAATTTTCAACTTGGGAACCATATGCTTGTTTTCTTTTAAATTTTGGATTCTATGCTAACACCTGGTCATTAGTCCCTGTTATAAACGGTGAAGTGGGATATAGCAGTGTTTGCTAGCAGATTTTCCTTCCAATGCTTTAAGCATGATACTGATTACAAAGATAATAAAAATTGTGTAGTGAATGAGCAGTCTAGTACTTCTTATACAATGATAACGTGTAATTGGCTATGGTATGTTGCTGGAAAGCAGCAAATTATGCACATTTAAAATACATAAGAAAGTCATCTGAATGTTGTAATTTTGGTAAAATCAATCCAAGAAGGCTTCTAACTTTTCATCTTCTCACAGACATCAGAAAAGACATGGATATATGTAGCTAATGATTTAGAATGAAGCATCAAAAGATAAAATATAATAAAGATTTACACGTGGAAAAATATTGGATTTGATAACTCTTTTGAATTGCCCTTTTCCTTGTCATATATATTTTAATGATGCTGACAATTTTCTTTTGCTTGTGATCTTTTTTGTTAGAAGTTTTATTCTAATTGAACTTCATCTGCTTTCAGGATATGTGGTTCTATCTCTCTGAGCAGGAAAGGTTTAATGACTTCAATAATGAAGGTGCGCTTATTTGGCATGAAACAAATATACCTTATGCCATTTGGGGACCAGAGAGTACAAGGTCTCTTTCTTTGAAATACTATCCATCTGAGGTACCACAGGCTGCAAGCACATAATCTAATTTCCTATGTCCTATTTTCAAGCAAAATTCATTTCAATTATATTCTGAGACAGTATTAAGTCAGTTATACCTTTTCCCCTATAAACTACCTATAAACATGAAGGCATTTTTCTCTCCCAGGCATTAAAGCACAATGGCACTCTTTATGCACATGTTTTCTTTGCACGTTCTGGATATCCACCAGACCCAAGTGATCCTGAGTACCAGCCTCTTGCTGCTTTTGGAAGGGCACACCGTAAGATTTTATCCATGCACATCAGATTTATCTTTCATTTCATTATTTGATGACATCTTGGTCAATTCAAATCCTGATGTTAGTACCTCAACCTTTTCAACAATTCCAGCTGTTGTTGCATATTTGCCCAAGTCAAAAACAGATAAAAGGAAGAGCCTGTTGGGTGATTCCAAAGACTCCAAGGAGGCTGAAGTGGTTTCTCAGGTCTCTTCTTGGCTATTTGTCATTTGTAAAGTTACTTGAAGATGAATTTTTCATTGATGAGTTCTATCAAAAAGAATTTCAATATTTCTTATTGTTAATGTTATTTGATATGCATGAATATGATAACTGTTTTAGCAATCATACCTGCTGAATCCTCTGAAAAACTAAGTCCTGTCCTAGATTTGGGGGGTACCATTGTTTTCCGTTCACACTTCAATCCTGAATGGTTCTCAGAATTTTGGTATCTTAGCATTCAGAAACTTGCTGTTTTCCATCATTTGCCTTTCTTCTTTGTGACACTTTCTCTCATTTTATTGTCCTGCATTTACAGTCTTAATACAAATTTATGTTAATTGCTTCAGGTGGTTGATGATGGTCAAGCTGATTCCAAAGATGATGGCCCTGTAGAATGGATTTCATATTGGAAACCTAATGTGACAATTAATCTGGTTGATGATTTCACAAAGTATGTTTCCTCTTACCGTCAAGGTTCTATAAGATTTTGCTTCTATCAGCAAAAACAAATAAGTTGAAAATAGGAACTTACTGATCATCTGATCTGATATGGTTTGGAGGACTAAAATGCAGATGGGGATTTTCTTTTACTTTTTTCATTTTAGTTATAATCCTATTATCATTGAGAATATAAAAGCCTGTAGATGTTAATACATGCTTTTCTTTTTCTAATGATGGTTATGCTCTGCTTTGCTGGTAATTATGCTAATTTTTTGTCCCTTTTTTTTTTCTGTGCAGATACCCCCATAATGCTGTACCGCCAAATATTGCTCCTTTTATCCTTACATTCTTGTATTTCTTCAAGTATAAATTTATTTATATGATTTCGTTTTCCATTTCCTAGAGATTTTGAAAGGAGTTTGTTGGGTACCATTTTGAAATGGTTCAAACACCTAACCTGGCAAATCCGAGCCCCCTCCATTGTCAATTCTACACTTGGAAACTTTTCCCACTAGGAGCTGTAGAGATTTACCAACAGGAGGAATAAAAGCAACGGTTTTCTAATGTCAATGGATAGCCACATTGCAGTTGTTGTGGCAAGTGTTTAATTTGACCATGATACAATTAATTATATCTCTATGTTTACATGCAAACATAAATGAGTCGTTATACAATTACACGCTCTATCTTGTGCACTGGTACTGTGCTGTAGATGACATAGATGTATAAGAATAGGAAAGAGGTAGGTTTACAAAAAATTTAGCGATGTGCTTCGTATGTGGCTCTGAAGCTTGCCAAGCTGTCATTTTGGCTTTGATTTCTTGACTTCAGATTTGCAGACTTGAATGCTGAGCCTACTTCAGGGAATTACTTCCCCACCATATTCTTCAATGAATTCTGGCTGCTTCGAGATAAATTGATCCCACTTAATGAGACAGTGACAGAATTGACACTTAATTTGGAGGTGGGTCCAATAAGCATGACAAAATGGCAACTATTCATGCAGATTGATCAGTCATTCCAGGTTCACCGTAGTTATGGAAGCATGCTTGAAGGCGAGGCTGATGAACTGAAGGTACCACTTATCTATATTCAAATCACAGTATGAGGTTGGGTGACTGGAGAGTCTAGATTTAGTTATGAATGTGATACATAACTTAAACCTTTAATTCAAAGTCCACTTAGTAAGATATACTCTCACTTTCATTTTCACTTCAAATTGTCTTAGATTAGAGACATTAACACGGAGTTGCTGAATTGTGAAATAACTCCATTGTTTAGTTCAAGTTGGTTTCTAACTAGTTGACTTGGATACCTGAGCCATGATAATACACAAATTACTTTATAATCTTTTCTTAGATGGATAAAAGCATAATTAATTGCTCCCTGAAGCTATACCCTAGGTTCAGAAGCTGATTTCTTTTGCTGATTGTTTCCTTGCTACTCTTTAAAGCCAAATGAAAGTTAGGAATTATCTGTGTTTTCTTGTTTTTCATGTACTGATTAGTTGATAATCTTTTCAGAGGGTGTTCTTGGAAGGAAATCCTTACCTCCTGGTGATTACCATGGTTGTTTCAATGCTTCATTCAGTGTTTGACTTCTTGGCGTTCAAGAATGGTGAATTATGTCCTCCTACAATAAGATTCCTATTTAACTTTAGGATTTGTTGTCTCTGCTGATGCTTTTTGTTGGATGCATATGGAGCTTCTTTATTTTATTTTTTTCTCTGCAGATATCCAATTTTGGAACAAAAATAAGTCTATGGAAGGACTGTCTGCGAAGTCTGTTGTTGTGAGCTTTATTTCTCAGCTCATTGTCTTTCTTTATCTGCTTGACAATGACACTTCATGGATGATTCTCGCAAGTTCTGGAGTTGGCTGCTGCATTGAGTTTTGGAAGATAGGGAAAGCCATGCACATAGAGGTATCAGTCCTGATCATATTTACTGATATTTGTTAGTTTCCTTCTGTGTGTGGATGTAACTCCACACAGCTGGCAAAGATTAATGTCGTTGCTATTTTTTTTGTGGACATAAAAAATTAGCAGGTTTGCACATGTAAATATTTTTTTCACTGTGGCTTATTAATGTTGCATTTGTTACATCTCTCGTTATGACACCTATATCTTTCATTCACAGCACAGCATTAACATTAGTGCATATGTTTTTGCTTCTATCTTTATCTGCTCGCATGTCCCTGTAGCACATTATAAGCAAATTCTCTTTACTGATCTTCTGATTTTGAATTCTGCATGTTTTACATTTGTTGATATTACACCCATCTTTTAGCTAATTGTATAAATGTTTGCTGATTTTGAATTCTGCATGTTTCATGAATTGTCAAGTGACAAATTTCATAATTGTTCTCGTCTCCAGATCGATAGAAGTGGAACTATTCCTATGTTGAGGTTCCGAGATCGCGAGTCGTATGCAGGGAATAAGACAAAGGAATATGATGACCTTGCAATGAAGTATTTGTCCTATGTGCTCTTCCTTCTTGTTGCATGCTCTTCTGTTTACTCACTAATGTATGAGCGCCATAAGAGCTGGTATTCATGGATTCTCTCATCACTCACAAGCTGTGTTTACATGTTTGGTAAGTCACTGTTTCCTTCCATCCCTTCACTTATTCTGTATTTTTGCTTTTCTCAACAAATTAAGAGTTTTTGTTATACGCAGCAGGAATTTGAATTATGTTTTTTTCTATAATTAATTTGTTATTACAGGTTTTATCATGATGTGCCCTCAGTTGTTTATAAATTACAAGCTGAAGTCTGTGGCACATCTTCCATGGAGGCAGATGACATACAAGTTCCTTAACACCATCATTGATGATCTTTTTGCATTTGTCATCAAAATGCCAACATTGCATCGGCTTTCTGTCTTCCGTGATGGTGAGCTATAGTCAGCATTCCATAGTCATGGCAGTCTAATGTAAGATGGTCCAATTGTGCACTACTGACAATATTAGTTTTGTTTACGTTGCAGATCTTATATTTCTGATATACATATACCAGAGGTGGGTTTATCCCGTGGACAAATCACGCGTAAATGAATTTGGTTTTGGTGGCGAGGATGTTCAGGCATCGGCTGGTGAAGCAACTGCTGCAAAAGAGGAAGAGAAGAAGACTAACTGAGCTGTTGTCAAATCCTTCGAAACTATAGCACATAGCTAAAGTTTAGATAGGATGTTTTGAACCTTTGTTTTCATTTCATTAATCATCATAGAATGTTTTCCAGAGATTTTGTTGGTATTTGATTGCAAAAGTGATTTTGGGATCCCCTTCCTGGGTTAAGTTCTGCCGGTTCCCACATATTGTTGTGTTCGTAGATTTGGAGTTACCTGCAACAAATGAAATAAAACGAAATATGCAACCATCCATTGCCGCAAAAAACCCCATAGAAAGTCTTACAGTAACCCAACCCGCCCCGCCCCGACCCCCCAATCTATTTTTTTTTTGGCACGTATTTCCTATCCCTGGGGTGATAAAACATCTATTCTTTGCACGTTGTGTATTCACAAGAGAGACATGAAAATGCCTCAAAAGTTTCCCAGTGCTTTGTGATTAAGAGTTCACACCACTGTTCTATTTCTAAGTCTCACCTTGGAACTTCAGGTAGTGCCATCTGACTGGTTTGGAGCGTGCTTCACAAGGCTGGCTAGTCGAGCATCAAACTCTCCATTTCAAGCTTCCTGCGCTTCATTGCAGTCGGCGTCTCAGCATATTCTTTAAAAGTCATCCCTCTCACCCAAATACAGCCCCATCTCTGTCTTGAAGCTCATTAAATTTCTCAACCTTTTCCACTCTATATCCAGAAAATGACAAGAAAGGAAAAAGGGAGCATTAACAATTACATCAAAGTCACCATAACAATGGCCATCAGGTTGATATAGAACCTACATCTAATAACAAAATTCAAAATTGATACCGAGAAGTGTAAGGCAATCATTTGCCTGCTTCTGTGGTCTTTGGTATTAGAAGGATTTGCATTGAATTCCTTCAGCTGCAGGCGCTTATCCTGCTGCAGTTTCTCAAAATTCTCTTCCTTCTTTGAAAAATTGCTCTTGGAAATCCAACTAGACAAAATAATTGGAGTTCATCAAATCAGATGAAATGTTCATATGCTAAAACAACTATTCAACCACCACATGAGAGAGATCATAGGAGAATTAAATGTCAGCCAAAGTGAGATAAATGTCTGAAGCACAGTTGCAGTTGGCTGTCAATTCTTTTTTTTTATCAATTCGTTTCTACATCTAGCAAATATATCATGCTCTTTAACTACAAGTTCATTTATTTTCTCCTCCATTGATATTTCAGTGAGGTAAAGCAGGAAAACCAAGCCTATCAGCAATGTACAGCACTGGAATTGGTAAGAGCAAACAAATTGTCATACTTTTAAGGGTTCTCAGCATATACTCTACATGTCCTTTTTCATGAACAGTCAAATAACAGGTTTTATTAGGAAGCCCATAACATGCACGCAGCAACATCAAGTAGCCAACATCAGTTTTCAGGTGCACAATCTTTTCTATGATAGACAAAATCATATCTAGTTTATAGCAGTACCTCTTCCTTGTTCTGTCCATGATGTATTTGGGTTCTCAGCCTCACAGTACGGTTTTCTTCCTCTGTCTTCCGCAGCTTCTCATTCACTATCCCAGAAAATTCTTCAAGTTGTTCTTTAATAACCTTGTTCTTCAAGTAGAAGAGTTGCTGGTTGTCCTCAGCCATTTGCCTGATTTGGTTCACAATCATCAATCCTTTCCATTTGCCGAACACTAAACCAACAGAAGATGTATTTATCTCTGTCTCACCATGGCATTATCATTGGAAGGCAAATTATTAAACTTCTATTCCTCCTCACTCCACAGCACCCTCTATCAGTAACACCATACCCTGCTCTCTCTTTTTTGTTGTTGAAATACATAGATTGTATTGTATAGCATTAATATGTAATTAATAACACGGTGTATATATTTTTATAAAAATTCATTTAACTAAAAAAACATTAAATTAATGTTCTTCGATGTATAGGATGCTTATAAACATTGAAGGTCCTTACCATAAGATTCAGGATTTTTTATTATTTGAGTGAATGCTCCAAAAGTATTGCCGTATGCAAAAATTGTGAAATGTTGTTGCTTGGCAGAAGATGAACCAAGTCTTTGAGGCTGGAAGTGTATATAACTGGTAGGGTGTACAATAGCTCTCAAAGAATTATATAGTTTAATTTAATAATTTAAATTGTTACAGGAAATTTTAAAATATAATTTATATTATTTTTTAACACTTATTTAAATGATAGTCATTTAAACTTAAAACTTGTACAAGTTTACATTATCAAATAAATAAACATGATGAGATTTGAAATCATGACTACTAGGTTATTAAAGTTATAATACTATATTAAAAAACAATATTTATCAAATAGTTTAAATTATTATATGAATTTCTAATATATAATTAATATTATTCTTTAATAGGAGAAAAGAGGTAATTCTTGATATAGTTATTGTTATTAGTATTATTAAATTAATGAATTAACTCATGAAATCATATAATTTTACAAATTAAATTATATATAACATATATAATTAAAAACTTGAAAATAAACCAACTGCATTAAACTTAATCAAACTCGGTTAATTGAGATTAATAAAAGTTACAATTTACAAAATGCACTGAATTTACTATACTCTCCCTAAGTCCTTCCCGGGTCTCCACTCCCATTTCCCTTCTCTCTTTTGCCATAGCAACACCACAACTTCCAGTCTTCCACACTCTATTAATCTCTCTCTCAAAAGCAACATCAAAAAAGTAGTCTTAGCTTTAGGTGGTTTCTCCAAGCTTGACTTTGCTCGGCAGGCTTTCCCCGTCATACCATCCGCCTTCTATGTAAGAAAAAGACTCAAAACAGTGAGGCCTTACGTTTTGCTTTCCTTTTATAGCAAGGCCACGTGGCCGCATAGATTTATTTAAAAATAATAATAATTAATTATGATGATTTAATTTAATTCTTCAAATGTCATTTCAACATTTGAACATTTGTGTGCTAAATGTTTTTCATTTTAACTAATATATAATTAACTCTCAGCTGATTTAATATAAGACTTAATATAAATTATAGTATAAATAAATTAACTATTGGATTGACCGATAAAATTAAATTGAATTTAAATATAAATATATATTCTATAAAAAATAATAAAAAAATAGATTACTATCGGTTTTTTATATTAATAGTAACATTAATGTTCACAATATCAATATTGATACTAATAATAATAATAATAATTTTTTAGATGGTAATAATTTTAATAAATATTTTAGAAATAACAAGGAAAAAAACAATGAGACTATGTTTAGTCACACGACATACTATCAGATTGTTTGTTTTAGATCTATTAATTTTTAGTTAATAAAATTTTATGGACATAATTATATTATATTGTATTGTTAAGTTATTTAAACCATGTATGCATTTTTATTTAAATCATGTGTTTTAAGATGTTTGAATATTTATATTGTTTATTTAATTTTTATTTTAATTGCATTATATTATTATTTACTACTTGATTTGAATTGTCAATATATAATTAGTTAAAATATTTTACTTATAATTTTATAATTTAAGTTTATAATCCAAGTTTATATTATATATTTCATGTTATGTCAAAAATATATTTTTAACAACCTTGATTGCTCCATAACTGGTGACTTTGCCAAGAACAACCTCAATTGCTTGCCATCCATTATCCTCTTCAATCGGCTCAAGCACTACAAGATTTCATAATTTTACTGATGGAAAAATTCCATTGGTGTGTAATGAGAAGTTCGTTGGTGATTTTTTTACCGACATCATCACCGATGGATTATGTCTGTCGGGTTACCTTTTATTGGTGATTCAACATTTGACACGACTAAGAGATTAATGTCTTCTTTCAAGTGCAGGAGTGTCGAAGTAATAAATAACCCGGCAAAACCAGGGTTGAACCACAGAGAGGTTATTGTACAAATTATAAATAACAATAATACAACAACAATAATAATAACAATAACAACAACAATAATAGTAGTAGTAATAATAATAATAATAATAACAACAACACCAACAACAATAATAAAGAAGAAGAAGAAGAAGATGATGAGAATTTTGAGATGAACTGTTAAAGTAAGGATTAACAATGATAATAACAAATATCAAGGTTAGAAGTTCCACTAATGGTATGCCAAACAAGTATAGTATAAACTCTTATTGTTCAATTGGAAACCACACATAAAGGAGGTTCCAATCAGATTATAGATTGTTAACATGATTACATTAGTCATCTTATTCAATTAATGCTAATACTTGTAAATTTCGTCAAGCATTCATGATTATAACTTATGTTAACAACAAATCAAGTTCCTTTCATAGCTCAGGTGTCGGTTATACCATACAGTATGGGCTATGAAAGTGCCAAGCATTTGTTGTACCAAGTGTTATACAACATAAATCAAGATTAATCATTTAACAAGCAAAGTATTAAAGAGTGAACAAGATAACAAATATAAAACATGTCACTATCAAACATTAAAGTCTATATTAAGTTTATACTATACTTATTCTTACACCATTAGTGTAACCTTTTCACCTTGACATAATAAACTTAGCTAGACATAATGAAAGAAAGAAAAATAGATAAACAAAATAAGAACATAAAAGTTAACTAAAGAAAGGAAAGGAAATGAAAGGCATAAACTTGATATTAATGAAAACAAAGCATAAAGAATACAAAGAGAGAAAACAAGAGCATGATCTTGATCTGGACACCAAGATGCCTAAATGCATGGCAAATGCCTCCTTTTATAGGCTAAAATTAGGAGCTATTCATTTGATGACTAATTGATAAGTAGGTGGCTAACCCTTAACTTGATGACAATTCTTATCTTCTCTTATCGGCCCAAAACGTCATTGATGATGTCAAAATTAAAGCCACTTGAAAACATAAAAGTTCTAGGAAATTATCTTAGTTTTCTTGTGTAAAAACTTCAGCTCATTTCGACTTCTAGAACTCCAGATATGGCCAAAATACTGAACAGTACTCAGGCTGGAGGACAAATTCAGGCTTCTTTGTTGTTGCAACAATTTGGACTTGAAAATGACCTTTTTAGATCTTGGGCTCCTATGAAAGTTGTAGGCCTATGTCTTACCTTTCTATTCATATAAAGTAAACCTAAATCTGAGATCTATAGCTCTAGATATGACCCAATTACCGAATAGTGTTCCGATTTGGATTGCACCGACATCTCTTTTCTAAGTTTGATCATCTCTTTGCCTCTGCAATTGAAGTTCTTAAAGTCATCAATCAATCCTTTTCATTTATATGATAGGCCTGCATTTAAAATGGATATTTAGCACAAATTAAATGTATCTTATATTATTAGATAGATTATTATAAAACGTACTTTAGTTAAGGAGTTATTGATACTTCAAGTGCAAAATGATGATATAAAACCATGATAAAAATACACTTTTGAGTACTAATCACACCCCCAACTAGCTTATTACTAGTTCTTAGTAATCAAAGCGTTAAAATAGAAAAATAATTTGCAAATTCTACAAAGCAAGGTATTCATCATTTAACTTTCATTACTCTATCCAGATAAACAAACTCACGTTAAATTTATATACCTGTTCAATATCTCTTAACAAGATATTCATAAACCTTTCTTTTATGCTCAATGTATCAACACATAATTATGGGGCTTTTCTTGGAAGAAAACAAAATTTTTGTTCTAATGTTTAAGGTTAACTTCCTTAGGGTGGGATTATTATTTTTGTCTTTTTTTTAAAATTATATACATATAATTTAAAACATCATGCATCTTTAACCCATGTAACGAGCTTTCAGCTAATGACTCCCAGACCAGTTGGTCTTAGGGCATCAGGTGTTAAGACACCCCTACGAGCTTAGTAACTCGGGTTGCAGATATTGATATGTAGATAGTGCAATGTTTGATTCCCTTAAGCTTTTCTCCTCAACCCATGTAACAAGTGTTGGGTTAATAGCTTTCAAGTCAGTTGACTTTAGGGTATTAGGTGTTAAAACACCCCTTCGGGCTTAATTGCTTAGGTTAAGGAGGTTACGAAACTAAACTTATCTATATTTTTATTATTATCATTTTTTTTCTTTTTCTCTTTTTTTTTTATTTTTTTTATTTTTTTTAATTATATACTATCTCTTTCCCTTAGTTGTTACCTTTAACAAAAGAACATAAATAATGTAATGATCCAATATGCAACCCACAATCATATGTTGAAGTGTGTGTGTGTAAATTAAGGTTTAAGAATACATGTTAAATAAGTATATGAGCAGACTTAAGTGATAACAATGCAAGAGTTTGTAAATCTGAATATTTCAAGAAGTATTATGATAGACCTTGTTACGAATGGTTACTAAGATGCGTCTCAAGAGTCATAAAAGATTCTCCTTACTCTGCCATCATAGTAACAATCATTTTGCACATGCTTTATGAAATAGAAAACATATTTTTTTTTAGCTACTACCCTCTCCCCCCAACTAAAACAAGACATTGTCCTCAATATTTAAGGGTAAAAAGATAAAGTATAGAAGATATCACCTGAAATAACGAACACTGACAAACCTGAAAGACACTGAAACAAATATAAGTAACAACAAAACACAATAATAAAATCAAAAGACATAAAAAGCATGTGTATGTATAGGTAGTTGTGATTGTGGCTCACATATTCCCTTGGTTTTACATCCAAGAACAGCTTAAACACCTTCTATGGGTCGGGGATAAGCTTCCCATCCAGTTTTTTTTAAAACTGACAAACAGGGTCTTTTTTAGTCAGATTCCCAAGACTAAGTCGATCATGTTCTTTATGAAATAGCGATCATAAATCATGAATTACACGATGCACATCTCCACTAGGATGCGTCTCAAGAGTCAATAGAAGGTTATCTAAAGACTCCTTACTGAGTCCATCCTTAATGAATTGTATTTTATCTTCACGGTTTATAGATACCATTCCTAAAGAATGACATTGTGTATTACAAGTCCATCTAGCACCTCAATGACAAACTTTCAGTTGTTTTGCACAACATTTCTTTACAAAAATGGTTTTACCCGTTCCAAGCATGTGTGAAATGAAGGAGTTAGAGGACTCACCTGATAATCAGACTTTTGCTTCAATCAACCAGCGAATATCTTCAGGAATTCCATGATTCATTAACAATCTCAATCTTGCACATCTAGCACGGTAAATTTTTGTAATCGCATTCTGAGGTAGAGCGGGAAAATACTTTTACAATTTTGCAAGATTAATGTCAATTTTCAAATGAGAATTGAAAGAGAGATTCAAAGAATTGTAAAAATATATATACAGATATTAGTTATTGTGGGAAACTGAAAGAATTGTGTTGTGTTCTTCTTTATAGATTTCGGTTCTTTAGTTTGTAAAACTTATTATTTCAGTTTGATTCAAGTTATTTCATGTTTATTGAAGTGTTCTTATATAAAATCATGATTGGATAATCTTTTTCTTAGATCCGAATCAAGGATGATGGTGATTGAGGTGAGTTCTTTAGGATATGAATGAATCTTAATGTTTATCTTCTTATTTTCTTCATGAATGATTTATTATTGCAAAGAAATTTTAGAAATCATTTAGGTAATGTTATAATCTTTAATTTTTATGCACAAACTTTAGTTTTGGTATAGAGATTGCTTGATTCAATATCTTACTTAATATGAAAGTACTTGTTCATTCTTAAGCAATAATCAATTTTTATTTTTCTAAACTTCATTGTAATATCTTCCGATCTAATATCACCATCGTTGATATTAGGTTGAGTTATCTTATATATGTTGAAGAAATCACCAATACATCACCATTAAAATTGATTTGGACCAAGTCTTACTTTTTCTTGTCTTTTAAAATCTATTTACACTTTTTCATCTTTGAAAACAAATCCATCAATTATTTTCAATCAAGTTATTGTTAATTTAATTTCTCTTGAGTTTTTTTTGTTACCTAGCTTAATTTCCAGATCTAGCTCTCTGTGGATATGACCTCAATCTTACCGAGTTAATTGCTACATCGCACACTCGTGCACTTGCGAGTTAAAACAAACCGATCATAAAAAGTGGTCAAGCAATAGGCCTGCATTTAAAATGAACATTTACCACAAATTAAAGGTATTTTATATTATTAGATAGATTATTATAAAACATAATTTAGTTAAGGAGTTATTGATACTTTAAGTGCAAAATGATGATATAAAACCATGATAAAAATGCACTTTTAAGTCCTAATCAACATTCCATTGTTATATCAATCGGCAAAACAAAAAAACCATTTATCGATGGTTTTACAGATGGAATTTGCACACCAAAAAAAAGATTCTCGCTTGAATATACCAACGGATTTTTATTCCGTCAATGATATCATGATTTACCGACGGAAACTAACACTCAGTAGGACTGTCGGTGAGTGTATGAAATATTGATCGAATACATCCACCCGTAAATTCATCGGTAAGTGTGGCAGATATTGTTAAATATCGATGGAATTGTTCTGTTGGTAAGTCGGTCATTGAGTGTATAAAATACCAACCGAATATATCTATTTGTAAATTCATCGGTAAGTGTGGCAGCTACTGTTAAATGCCAACGGAGTAATTCCATCAGGAAGTCAGTGGTAAGAGTGTTTAAAATACTGAACAAATGAATCCGTCAGTAAAATCATTAGTAATTGTTTTTTTCTAAATTTGTTTTTAAAAAATTATTTAGGATATATAATATAGAACTATATAAATTAATTGTAATACAAATCAATTATGCAAATAAAATTTATATTAAACAAAAAAAAAGTTAAATAATATTCATTACAAACTGAATATGTTTCAAAAAATATATTAAATGAAGTTTTAAAGTTAAATAATGTTTATTACAAATTAATATAAAGGTGGAGCTGGAGGAGGAGGAGGAGATCTTGGAGGAGGTTGGTGGTTATACGACCAAAAAGGATTAGGCGCACATGTTCCACTATTTGTCATGTTCATAACCATTTCATGGAGTTGTTCGTAAGCCATTTTTTATTGTTCATACTCCGCTTTTTGTTGTGCTTAAGGCACTTTAAGTTGCGTGTACTGCGCTGATAGGTGGTCGTATCTCTCGGTGAGCTAAACCCGTGTATTGCTGCAAGGCTTCGAACTCCTTAAATTTGGAGCTCGATATTGTTTGGGAGCTCCAAACAGTTGAAACACTACGGGTTGACCGCAAGTTGTCGGTCGTAGTGCTAGAGAGCCCGTAAACCTGATTTTTATCAGGTCCATCTAAGGAGCCAACCTCCATCCATAAATCCGGATCGAATTTCGGATGGTTCAAAATATTGTCCTTGTATCTCTACCTCAACTGATTATTATAGGTCTCCTGAAAAAAAAAATCATCATATTCAATTCAATAAACATAATAACTTACAAAATAAAATGGTTGAATAAACATACCACGAAATGTTAAGCACGGTTATTAACAAACTGTTGCAGCTTTTTCTGGCGGTCTTGACTCTGCACGTGCATCTCCACAAAGAGCTCCATCGGGCTCAACTCACGTCTAAGAGATGCAGCCTATAATGAAAAAAGTTATATTAATAACAATTGAATTTAAACGATATATTTCATTTAATTAATCTTACCATCTGTTTCGCATGTGCAGCAAACAAAATGGAGCCGCTAGTGTGCGTTCTCACCTCGCCATGAATTGGGCGATTCTGGTTGCTAGCACCGGATCGTGAGCATCGTGTGAACCGCTCAGACGTCACGTGCTCAATATAGTACAGCCATATATCTTTCGGGATGTATATCGGTTTGAAATCTTTCCAAACTACAACATCGTTTCAGCCTTAAAAACCCCTATCCCTCGCAGCTTTTTTTGCCTTTTTTTGTGCTTCATAAAAAACCATGCAACCTACTTCATGCAACCAAAAATTACATTTCAAAACATAAATTTTTGTCAAAAAACAATCTTGTATTATTTTCAATCTTACCTAGTTGCCGCGTGATTTTCCCACACCCTCCTCACAACAATGTTATGCTCACTGTCCCAGCAGAATTTGTACTGTGTATAAATGAACAAGTTTAGATAAAAATAATAATTTATTTATAATTATATTAATAAGCTGAAAATTATAAATTAATATCAAACTCAAACCTGTTAAACCATGCATTGATTTGAGGTATCCATTCAGGATGCTTGGATATTTGACTCCATTGAAACAATGAAATCTCCATCGACGATTTAAACATCGATAATATTACTCGAGCGGCTTCAATGTTTGTGAACCTGAAAATATATGAAATAAATTCAATAGTGATTATTTCATAAATTATGTTGTAATATAAAAAAGAAAAAACTAAAACCTTAACAAACTTACATTGAAAAGTCATCATTCCATTATGCCTTGTACTGACAGGTAAATTGATTCCACTACAAAGGCACGCCGCCTCTGTGCTGTGAAGTAGAGCTGGAAGAAGCAGCATCGATTAACGACACAAGTGGTGTAGGTGCCTCTTCTTTAGAGGCACCTAAGGAGATATCATCATCGTTGATAGACGAACTAGCTGCGACCATACATGAACGACCAACTCTGATTTTCGTTCTACACTTCTACACAATTTTATACAAATAATTATATAATTAAATTTAAATATTAAAAAAAATTGACAGCACCTCCCCTATACTAGATACTATCCAAATCCACAAACCTGAATATATTAACAATAGCCACAACCAATTTACCCAATCTATATTAATTATTCTAACATATTCAATTCCTAATCCTAAGGTAAATTCAACATTAAAAATTACAATTCAATAAATTATTCAATAATTATGCCAATACAACAAAACAATAAATTAAAAAAAAACTCTAAACTAACAATCAAAATAAATGGAAAAAATTAAACCCAAATCATGCAATAATAAAGTAAAATTAATAATTATTCCAACATATTCAATTACTAATCCTAAGATAAATTCAACATTAACAATAAATATTCAACAAATTAACTAATAATAATTATGCCAAAACAACCATAAAAAATATTCAGTAAATTAAAAAAAAACTTTAGACTTTAGCAATGAATTATGCAAAAAAAAAACTATAGACTTTATCTACAATACAAAAAATATGCCAAAACAAAAAACATAGCAAAAAAATAGCAAAAAAAACCATTAAAGTAAAATGAAAAAAGAAGAAACACTAACCTTTTAAATTGATGGATATTCACGACAAAAAATGCTTGAGATTGCCAATGAAGAACGGAGAGCAGCACAGAGAGGAAAAGAAAGGTGAAAAACTTAGGAGAAGAGAAAATAAACTGAAGAGGCGATTGAGGGCACTTATATGGCAGTTTTACCGACGGATTCACCGATGGTCATATGCCAGTTTTACCGACGGATAGAAAATTAATTATTATTTTTAATTTATTCCATCGATAAAGTGTAAAAATTCGTTGGTAAATTTTGAATTTTGCACCAAACTTTTTAATGTCCCTTCATATTTTTCGTGATCTATTTGTAAATTCATCAGTAATATGACGCGATTAAAGATGCATTTAATGCACAACGCTTTGAAATTCGCACGGTCTATCAGTAAATTTGTCGATAAAATTGATCCGTCTCCAACGTTCTAACGGACTCAACTCTGTCGGACTAGCTGTCGGTGATATGGTGACATTTCAAGTAATTATTTTCAAACTCTTTGTGAAATGCCCATCGGTCTCGCCGTCGGTGATGTGGTGGTATTTTAAGTAATTATTTTTTAACTCTCTATGAAATGTTGACGGCCTTAACTTCGTCGATGTGGCCATTAGTGATATGGTGGCATTTCAAGTAATTATATTTGAACTCTTTGTGAAATGCCGACGGCCTCAACTCTGTCGGTGTGGCCGTTGGTAATGTGGTGGCATTTCAAGTAATTATTTTCAAACTCTCTGTGAAATGCCGATAGACTCAACTCTGTCGATGATGTGGTAGCATTTTAAGTAATTATTTTCGAACTCTTTATGAAATTCTGATGGACTTAAGGCTGTTGGTGATGTGGTGGCATTTCAAGTAATTATTTTTGAACTCTCTGTGAAATGTCGATGAACTCAACTCTGTCGGTGTGGCCGTCGATGATGTGGTGGTATTTCAAGTAATTATTTTCAAACTCTCTATGAAATGCCGACGGATTTAAGGTTGTTGGTGATATGGTGGCATTTCAAGTAATTATTTTTGAACTCTCTGTAAAATGCCGATGAACTCAACTCTGTCGGTGTGGCCATTAGTGATGTGATGGCATTTTAAGTAATTATTTTTAAACTCTCTGTGAAATGCCAACAGAGTTATGTTCATCGGTAATGTGGTGGCATTTCAAGTAATTATTTCATGTTACAAAATATATCATCCATGATCAATAATTATTTCAAGTAATTATTTCATAATTGTGGCATTTCAACTAATTATTTCAAGTAATAAATATTTTATGTTTCAAAATATATCATCCATAATCTTACATGAAAAAAGGGTTTTACATAGGGTTTCATTTTAGTAGTTAGTCAGAATTTTCTTCTTCTTCATCATCATCAATTGAATTCCCATCACCTTCATCGCAATCTTCAATATGAATAACATCTTCTTCATCAACAGTTGCTTGTCTGCTAGAGTTCAAAACAAAATTCAACTCCTCTGCATCAACATCAACAAGACTATCATCGAAAACATGAAAATTTGAATTTTCTTTCAATTCAATTGAAGGAGCAACTCAATATGGTTCAACCACCTTACTAACTTAAAAGACTTTATCTCACACACTTGTGTCTTCATTCTCATCCTGAACAACCTCAACACGATCAAAGGGTTTCGTTTTTAAAACGGACAACCAATCCATTATTGATCAATCCTTTCTAAATGAAGGGATTATGTGTAATAAACTTATTGACATTGTTGTGCGAGAACAAAGACATTGTTTATGTTGCGGAGTCTAGCTTTTGAGTTGATTTTGACCAGACTATAGTGCAGATCAACTCTGATTTCTCTGTCAGTCATGTCATACCAATAGCATTTGAATAAAAATACTTTATTCTGCTAGTTATGATATTGCAGTTCGACGACCTTTTCTAATTTACCATAGTAGTCAACTTCTAATTCACTACTAGTGGATCCCTTAACACAAACACTATTGTTGTATATCTTTCTTCCTTACCCGTATTCTTCAGTATGGAAAACATATCTATTGATAAAATACCCGCTATAACACTTATATTTTCTTTCAGGCCTTAGGCTTAGTGAAGACAATAACTTAGGTGCACTCCTTTCCATTTGATAAACCTTATATGTAATGTACATCAATAAATAGTAAATAAATGAGAATCTTATAATGACATGCATACGTACAATAATTTTGCAAGTTAGAATGAGTTCGTAATAGTGCTTATATGTGATATGAACCACGTGGCAAACTACTCATCTTGTAATTGAAAGATTTGGGATTCAATCAGCTGTGAGTTATTGGAGAGCAAATATTATCAATGTTGCCTGCAAGTGATAATGAGTGTATAATATTACAATATATAATTAACAATATATGACTAACAAAGTTTAATTAGTATAAACTTACTAAATAAAAGGTCTCAGCTCATCACAATTAAATATAACATAGTTGTGTGCTTATTTGAACTCTATTTCCAACAAATATCTTCCTCTTATAGCATTTTTAGGTATGGGTCATCCAGTATTGGAGAATATTGACAAGTTCCCACTAGAAGGCATTTCACCGCCATCATTATGCTAGGGAACGTGATTGATTCTCGTTCTCAGATGAGGTTTGAAATAGTATGAGATAAATGTTGAGATCTCCTCAATAATATAGGCCTCACATATCGAAGTCTCAACATGCACCTTGTTTTTAAGATTAAACAAATACCTGTATTGAAATATTAATCAAGTATTTTTAAATAAGAAAAATATATAAAATACTTTTATATATGAATTACATTATAACTATAATATCTAACCATTTGAATGAGTACATCCATTTATATTGGATTGGTCCTTCAGCTTTTGCCTCGAACGGTAAATGTGTAGGGAGATACTTCATTGAGTCAAAGAATGATGGAGAAAATATCATCTCAAGTTTGCATAGTGTTTCAATGATATTCATTTGAAGCCTCTTAATGTGATCAACATTCAAGTTGCTGGAGCATATATCTCTGAAGAAACAACTGGTCTTTGTAAGTGCATCTCATATTCCCATTAGTATCAAATCACAAAAAGCTAATGGGATGAGTGTTTGCATAAACACGTGGCAGTCATGACTCTTCATTCCATACAATCTGCAGTCCTTTATATTAACCAGCCGTGATATGTTCGATGCATGTCTATCTGAAAAACGCAGACTCTTAAGTCATTTGTAGACTAGTAGTTGTACGTTTTTCTCTAACACGAAACTTATTCTTGGTTTTGCGACCCATGACTCATCATAAACCAACTCTATATTTTTACAATTATAGTATAAAGCTATATCCAATCTAGCCTTGATGTTGTCTTTTGTCTTTCCTTTCACATCCATGACAGTGTTGAAAATGTTCTCAAACATGTTCTTTTTTATTTGCATGATGTCAAGGTTATGGCGGAGCATATTGGTTTTCCAATAAGAAAGCTCTCAAAAGATACTTTGCTTTACCTAATTATGGGTCAAACCAAAACCAGGAAACTTTTGCTTACCTGATTGAAGGTCAAACACAATGTCATCGTACTCCGAGACAACATCATGCAATTCTTCACTAGAAAGATGTGGGGATGCAATATCTTTTTCAACTCTGCCAATAAAGAAATCTTTTTTTGTTCTTTCTATACCTGTGATTAAGTGGCAAGAAGTGATGGTGACAGTAAAAAAAAAAAGCTTTGCCTTCATTTGCTAGCGTAAATGTCTTGTTGTTTTCCATGCAGTATAGACATGCGAGTTTCCCATATGTGCTCCAACCAGAAAGCATTCCATAAGTTGGAAAATCATTAATAGTCCACATCAAAGTTGCCCTCGTAAGAAAATTTTATTTCCTCGATATATCATTAGTCAAAACTCCGGAGGACCACAACTACGCCAACTCATCAATCAACGGTCAAAGACAAACATCTATATTCCGTCCCGAGCTACTTGGATAGGGTATGACAGTAGATAAAAACATGAACTCTGGCCTCATACACATTCCTGATGGCAAGTTATAAATTATGAGTATGACCGACCAACAAGAATGAGCAGCAAATAACCCAAATGGATTGAATCCGTTTGTACACAACCCAAGACACACATTCCTTGATTCAACTGAAAAGTGAGGATGAACATTGTTAAAGCGTTTCCACGCTTCGCCGTTAGAAGGATGAACCATCACTCCATCAACCGTATGGTGTGCTTGGTGCCATGTCATGTGCTCAACAGTCCTTGATGACATGAATAACTTCTACAGTTTAGGTGTGATCAGGAAGTATCTAAGTTTTTTATATGCCACTAGAGTCTTTTCCTTACCAATTCTAGGTTTGTAATGGGAATGCTCACATGTTATGCACTCGGTCATCTCAGCATTTTCAAGGTAGTATAACATGTAGAAGTTAGGGCATATGTCAATTTTCTGGTATCCTAAACCGAGGGGTTTCATCATGGACTTCGCAGCATAAAAGTTCTCTTTTAGCCTATTCTCTTCAGGTAAAATGCTTTTTGCCCATACAATAATCTTGTCATACCTAACCTTACTCAACTCGTGCTCTGACTTGATGGTGAACACCTGTGCTACAGCCGATAATTTACTGTGGTTCATGCAACCATCTCATAATGGTTCGTCAGAATCTTTCAATAAATCAAAAAACATAGTTGCATCTACATTGGGTTCTTCTTCTATGATTGGACATTGGCTAACATTACCTTAATTCATTCTCATTGTGTTTGTAACCATGTTGTTGTAAGGATTAGTGTTGTCATTCTCATTGCTAGCACTAGAAGTAGACCCAACCATCGTTTCTTCCTTTCTTCTCTCACTAACATATACTTCTCCATGTACATACCAATACTGGTAATTCTCTATAAACCCTTTGTGTAGAAGATGCATCATTACAACATCTGGATGTAGATACTTTTATTTTGACACTTCCTGCATGGACACCTAATACCGCCTCCAGTAAAATTTCTAGGAATAGATGTTGCAAAATTAATAAAACCCTGAACCCCGTTACAATAATCTATCCTCCACAATTCTTGGGGTGAATCTCAATACATCCATGAATGATCATCCATGATTTATATCGAACCTCTATAAAATTATGATGACATAATGTATTAATTAACTAAGTTAGGTAAATAAACTTGCAAAAATATTACTTTACCCCAAGATTATCCAACAAACCAATCACAACTTCTCATAAATATTAAAAATTCATTATCATTTATCAATGTCAATACAAATTAAAATATATAAATTTACAGAGAAATTACCACTCCGCAATACCATTGACAAAACTTTAAACGGACCTAATAAGTAAGCTATTAATTATTTCAAAACAGCACATGTACTTTGGTAGCTGCATAAAGTTTTAACAATTTACAAACAAATACAATCATACAAAATTTAAAACAAACCATAACAAGTATAGAAGTATACATTCATATAGTATAAGTTTGTTTGAGAAATAACAATAAAACATGTACATTTACTAACAAAATACATATACTAAAAAAATGATAAAATTGACATTTAATTAAATGTTAAGATTTAAAAAGAAAGAATTACTTACAAAAATTGATAAAATTTATTGGTAAATTAGAACACAAATGTTGTGACCACAAAACTTCAAGAAATATAGCTTGTTGTGCTGATATGAGGGAGATTTTTGTTTGGGGGGGGATGGGGGACTAGTTGTTTACAGAAGGGAAGAGTTGAGATTAGGAAGAAAAAGGAGAAATAGGAGAGGAGAGGGTCGGCAACGTATACATATATTAACTTTTCTCGACGGTTTCACCGACGAAAAATCCATCGATGAAATCGTCGATGATTCTAATGGAACAATTGATACGTCACTGTATGGATTTGCCATTTCAAATTTGTTAGTGAATCCGTCGGCAATATAAACAGTGGTCGCTATACGACCTGTCTTTTTGAATCTATCGGTGATTCTGTCAGAAAAAATAACCCGCTAAATCCTCCACGTCAGCAACTTGTTTTTTTTTTTTATGACGGTGATGTTTCCGTATGTAATTCAGTCGGTAATTATCGATAAAAAATTTCTGTTGGTAGTTATCGACTGAATTACAGACAAAATATAATCATTGGTAATTTCAACTTTAAATTATTGATAAAAATATTCTATCAATAAATTCATTGCTATTTAATGAATTTTTGGTAGTGAAGGCACTCTCCAGATTGTGCACATGGTGGCTAGCTTAAGGTATACCTATCTACTTTTACCATTCCAAGAAGGCAAGACTTTATAAGATTAGTTAGGTAAATATTAATTACTAGAGATTTTTGCATGGCATCATATCAAGAATCCCTGCTGCTGCTGCGGAAGCACAATTTACTCCACTCACAACGCTTTCTGCTGTGGAGAGAGTGTGCATATTGTTATTTCCAACATCAACCTAGTACTTTGCAGTTAAGGCCCAGATACGAGGATGCAATACACGGGAGAGATTCAGAATTCAATGATCATCAATTTAGCTTGAAGAGGGAGAGAATCAATGATGGTCTTGCCATTACAAAATCTTCCAGCTGGTCCACCATCAAAATCAACTCCATATACAGTTAGGCATTGCCAATGAGTTGAGGTGACATATTGTTATTTCCAACATCAACCTACGAGTCTCCGAACACAAACATATTTGTATAAAAAATTAATTCTTAACATCAACTTGAGTTTTTAACATAATCATACATTATTAAATTAACTTCTTCATTGATTTTTATACAAATAAAATTATTGTTTTATATTGATTTTATTTAGCAAGTGTTATCCTTCTTCAATTTCTAACATTGAATACAAAAATTATTCAGATATTTTATGTCAATTATTCTTTTTAATAATATAATCAATACTATACTGGCTAATATTTTGTTTTATTAAGTAATAAATAAATTTTTAATTTATTTTACATGTAAAGATTATAATCTTTTGTTTATATATTTAAATAATAAAAAATATATTTGAATTAATTTATAAATTAATTGAGATTACAAAGAAGTTTTTGGTATGGTTGTTTTTTAAATATTTTTATAAAAAATACTTAAATTATTTTTTAAATTATTTCTAATATTAAAAAATAAAAAAAATAAAA
>SRLM01000780.1:111217-281470 GCA_015708895.1 Populus ilicifolia | reverse complement strand
CAAAACGTTTCGTTTTCCCCCTCTCATGATAATCACTAAAACTCTTCCTTTCACTCTAATCTTTTCTTTTAATCTCCACCGGCAAATCTACCAGATCTAGAACATTCCTGACTTTCCTTACCTTCAAGCGCCGCCGTAACGGACATGGTTGTAAACGGGAGACCAATTAAGAGGATGAAGATGAGAGTCACAGCTGATCTCTATAACTTCCTCACTTTCCCTGCATCCTCCTCCTCCTCCTCCTCGCTTCCTCCACCTTGCGGTCCTTTCAGATCCAACGTCAGGTCGTTTTTAACTGAACACGCGCTGTTACCTCCCCCCTCCTCGCTTTTCCCCCATCTGCTCACATGGCAAATCTCGTTTCGAGTCGGTGACTTAGTGGAATCTGGTGGTGGAAAGGCGGGGTCGGCGGTGGTTTCTTTGGACGTGGTGGAGGAGGATGTGGCTAGATCTAGAACTGTTTACTGTGATCAGTGTCGAGTTGTTGGTGAGTTAGCTCGAGTTACTGAAAAACGCGTTATTTTTCCTTCATGCTTTCTCTTTCCTTGCCATTTGCTGGTCGGGGCGGGAAACTCGAGAGCTCTCTTGTTCTCTCTCTCTCTCTCTTGTTTGTTCCTTTTTCTTTATGTGTAAAATAAATAAAAAAATAAAATACTGCGCCATATCACGTGATCGTCTCGTGAGAGTGTCTATTGAATGAGCGAACGAGAAGATGGTAACTTATCGTGAGAAAATGGCGGTTTTGTATGCCTTAGAAGGGGAAGGGCGGGTTATGTGGGGCCCAGAAAAATAATGACAAAAGACAATGATCTGGTGTTGATTAATGTCATCTCAGTTAGGATAGACATTTTTTGACACGTGGCGCCCTTTGGGTTCCTGCTTTTGTTGGTTTTTTTTTTTGGATGGGTGCTATTGCGTGACAGCTATTCTCAGCATTTTTTGGCGGGTAATGCAGCATGCTTGCTTGTCTTGTTGTGGTGGCCAGCCTTTGGTTTAGTTTTGATGGGACCGTATGGTGCATGCATCTGTGTAGCCTTCTTTTGATGGGGATCATGAATTTGTTTTTGGTTGTAAAACCCAAGTTGTGCTTTGACTATTCCGGTTGCTTGGGCAATAATGCTTGGTTGTGGAATGGATTATGAGTTGACAGTACCTTTGAATAGGATATTTCTTTTTGTGGTCTCAACTGGGTTAGTTGGTGCTTGGTAGTTGACCAAATTTAATTTCCTTTCTTGAATGCTTTTGATGCGTCTAGAAGTTTGTAATGTTGGCCATGGAATGATTTTTTTTTTCCCCCATAATGTAAAACTGGTATTCTAAAGATGGATGAGTGGACTCAATCTTGTAGCTTATGAAAGAATGATGATGTTATGGGGTGAAACACGGGGCCACTTTGGAGTATGACTGTTTGATTGCTTGCTGAGGAAAAAATTGTGGGTGATAGATTAACTTATTACGTGTTTAGTTGAACATAATGTCATCTGATGGACTTAGAAGGTGAAAAGTGTTTTTTTTTTTTGTACTTACACTGTCATTGCCCGATTATGTATTTCGAATTTTCTGTGTTAGAAAATAGTATTGTGATTGTTTAGATTTTGCTTGTGTTACTTATGTGTTGTTTTTTTCCTCTGCGTCGTAGGTTGGAGTGAACATCCAGTATGCAGTAAGCGTTACCATTTTATCATTAAAGGTGACAGTAACTCCATTGGTGGGTATCATAAACCATGCACTTGCTGCGGAGACATCCTGCATTTGTCTGAATCAAGGTGAGAACCCTTAGTTATCCTCAGCTTCGCCTTGTTTAGCATTGATTGTGATAATATGTTGGACATGGTGACTTGTTCTTTTATTATTTGGCATAATTTAGTACTGAATATGCTATTAATGCAATGTTCATGCTTATTATGATATACAGTAATTATGTGCTGGTACATTATGTTGATCTCTGTTAAGCTATAATTTTCTTTTTGTGATTGTTTATGTAAAAAATGTATGTTTGTGATCTGGGGATAGCATGACCAAGGAAATAGGTTTTCTTTTAACAATCTCACGGGTACACTTTATCTGCCCCATAGTTTTGCTTGAAGATACAATTTACTAGATCTGTTTTAATTGCTTTTACATATTGCTTTATGGAACTGAATTTTGATACATTGGTGTATTGAACTTGATTCATGCTGGGATTAATGCTAATGTCATACCTGTTGATAACCCTGGTCGATTTGAAGTTAACACTTTATCTGCATCATTTTTGTGGCTTTTGATGATCTTCTGAATTTTCTATTTTAGGTGCAAGGCATGTGACCATGTAATAACTGCAGATGATGTAGAAGAGTGGGTCTATCACCAGTTGGAAGACACCACTCATCTTTTACACGGGGTCATCCATGCAAATGGTTATGGGCACCTTCTTAGGGTAAATGGCAAAGAAGGGGGCTCCAGGGTCCTTTCTGGATGCCATATCATAGACTTTTGGGATCGGTTATGTAAAAGTCTTGGAGTCAGGTTAGGATTTCTCTATTGCATTTCAATGTCATGCTTGTTACTTGGTAAGAGTGTTCTGTTAAGTTGAAATTAATTTCTAATATTTGCTAGCTCATAATTTTTGTCAGAGTTCTCTACATAAACTTTCAGCTCTCAGTTTCATGCTTGTTACTTAGTGAGACTGTTGTGTTAAGTTGAAGATGATTTCTAATATTTGCTAGCTCAAAATATTTATTGGAGTTCTTTACATGAAACTTCAGCTCTTTAGTGTGTTTCTCTAGAGACCCCATTTGTTTCTGCGTTTCAAAAGTACTTTTAAAAAAATTAACTTTTACTTATTTTACTTAAATTTTTTTGTGTGTTTTCAGATTGTTTTGATGTGTTGATGTCAAAAAATGATTTTTTTAAAAAGATAAAAAAATATTATTTTGATTCATTTATGAGTGAAAAACACTTTGAATAGCAACTACTACCGCAATTTCAAATACCCACTCTCAAATACCCTTTAAGTAGATGTTATCTTTGGAAGATATTTCATGGTGTAGGAGAATTTGAATATGGGGAGATTGAGACAAATAGTTCATGTTTTGGACTGCTACTCGTAAAAGACAAACTTAACTGTGGAAGGGTTGAAATTTGTGGAAGCCATCTGTGGGGCTGTTCTTTTGGGTCATTGAAATGTTCATTTTTGTTAATTCATTTTGGTGTGGATTTTGTGGAAGTTGTAATTTGTCTAGTGATTTGGTAGATAGAATGCTTTATGCTTCTCTTGAAATCAAGGTTTTTGTACATATTATTCTGGAGATCAAAACACAGTTGATATTTTATACTCTCTTAATCTTGTTGGATGTTGGTTTTCTTGTATGGTAGTATGAATCCTGTTAGCCTCCTGATTTCATCTAATTGGAGCTGGGAATGCTATTTTGTCTTTTTTTCATGCATTAACAGAAAGGTCAGTGTGATGGATGTATCAAAGAAGTATGGTATAGAGTACAGGCTACTTCATGCTATCACTAAAGGCCATTCGTGGTATGGTGACTGGGGCTATGAGTTTGGTGCTGGAAGTTTTGGTTTGACAGTTGATGCCTATAAGTCAGCTGTTGAAACACTCTCCAGCCTACCGTTGTCCATCTTTCTTTCCGAAGGACAGAAAACACACACTCGCTTACAGGATACAATAAAGTTTTACCAATCTTTGTCAGATCATGAGCTTGTAAATACTAGAGATCTTTTCTATTATTTGACAAGTTTGATCCACGATGCTCACAAGTCTACCTCAGGGGTTGATGATTCTAGTTGCAAGAAGTGTCCTTTTTATACACCGGGGATTTCTCCTTCATGGACTCGGGGTGATATTGAACGTGTTGAAGAAGCCATGTTTAGAGTACTACGAGCGGTGTCTGGGTCCAACTGGGTAAGTTGGCGTGCACTTAGAGGTGCAGTTTTCAAAGTGGCTCCTCCAGAGCTCCTTGATCATTGCCTGAAAGAACTTGGAGGGAAATTTGCAGCTGATGGAATGATTGTTAGCTCTCGATGCAATCCTAGTTCAGGTGCTTTTGATTACAGGTTAGCAGTTAATCTACCCATTACTTGATTCATGATTGACATATATTGAACAACTTAAAATTTGAAGAGGTTTTCTGGCTGTCCGGCAGTCCTCCAGTTTTATTATATGAACTGCAATATCCTATTCTTATTCTAATTTGGCTATGATTAAACTAATGGTCAACATAGCAATCATCTTCTTTGTGCACGAAATGGATCTTGGAAAGACATGAATGGTTTTAAAAGTAATTTTTATTATTTCACTTTTCTGGGAAAACAATGTTTTGGAAACTGATAAAAAGAAAAAGAAAAAACAATTTGAGTTCAGGGTTATGATGGAGCTGGATGGTATTGTTAATCATTAGGGCTGAGATCTAAACCCCTTTTTCCCTTGGGAGGTCCTGTTATTTGCTTCGAATTTTATGTAGTGCAATTTTTCAGTGCAGTGCCATTGTATTAACTTCGTGTTCCAATTTGATACAGACTGGAACCTGGAAATCCTACCTTAAATAGCTCTGCAGCTGCCATTGGCTCTTCTGTCATTACCTGCCCTTCTGAAGAAAACCTTATACAGGACCTGAGATTCCTTTATGAAAACATGCTACTCCCTCAAACAATGTTGAGCTTTGGACATGAGGTCACAAGTGATGCTCGGATCATCTCAGCCAGGAAACTTCTGGACTGCAAGCAGTTCATGAAGGACTACAACACGTGTGAAACAACGGTGGCGTCTGTGCCAAATTCTATATCCCTGTCATGTGAGGTGGTGATTGTTGATCAGTTGGAAGAAAATGTCCCAAATCTCCCCCCAGAAACAGTAGTCTTGCCTTCAAGTGCTACAGTATTTGATCTCAAGCGAGAAGCATCCAGGGCGTTTCAAGATGTGTATTTGATGTTCAGAAGATTCCATGCTGAAGAGCTTCTCGGCTATAGTGGTGTTGATGATTCCACCCAGGTCAAGCTCCTGATAGGGTCAACTGAATCTGTTCAGCTCCGAGGGAGGTGCCTTGGAAAAAATGGTCTTGGTAAATTTAGAATGGAAAGAGGAACCGAGGGATGGACTGTGGACTGCTGCTGTGGGGCAAAAGACGATGATGGAGAGAGAATGTTAGCTTGTGATGTCTGTGGAGTGTGGCAACACACCAGGTGTTCTGGCATTCCGGATTCTGATTCAGTGCCTGCCAAGTTTGTCTGTCTTAGATGTAGAGGATCCAGCCCCTGAAGAGACGGTAACTTACCACGTTGGTGGCAATGGCAGAAGCTGTGGAAAGAGATGCCTCCAAAAATCAAGAGGCTTTAAATGTTCTCTTTTCCATCGTTTTCATAGGCTAGTTTTTCCTCCAATGCTAGGGTGAATATGTACACATCAAATGCAGTTGTGGTCTCTCTTTCCAGCGCTTGTCTGGTGTGTTGTTGTCTTTTCTGTACATAAACCCTAACCAAGTCCAAAAAAGGAGGAGTTAGCATGGATGTCAACTGTGAATTTGTATTTACCTGCTTGATCCCTGCCTCGATTAGTTGTGTAGGATGACTGATTATCTTCGGCTTGATGCGTGCGCTTCCTTGAAAGTGGAGCAGGGGTTGAATATTTGACATCGAACTAAAGGGAAAGTGGCTATGTCGTTGACCCTAGCAGGAGGGGTCTGCTTTACATGAAACCAAAAATAGAAGGGAAAAGTGAAACCTCCGGCTGCCTCCATCCAATTTTATCTCTATACCTCATAAATTCTCCATTAAATCTCCCCATCCATGTTCTTATCGAAATATAATTTTATTTAGTAAAAAAAGCTGGCACGTTTCACAGGGAAACTGTCAAGGAATTATAAGAGAGAGCTTCAGTAAAAATATCAAGATTGCTCGGAAGAAAATGGGTACCAATCACATAAATCCAAAAAAAGAAAAAGAAAAAAGAGAGTGAGAAGCACTCACAAAGAAAATGGAAGTAAGAAATTATAAAAACAGGGTGAGAAGATGGCACCACCACTCCGTGTCCAATGCACTCAGGAAAGCATATTGAAATCTCATGCCCAAAAAGAAGCTTTTGATTGCATATGAAGCTTCCTCCACTTCAGGCTCCACTGTAATTGTTTTTTCTTTCAAATGGAAACCAGCTGCACCCCCCACCGCCACCCCCCACCGAATCTTGATCCACGTGGGTAACATTGCCTCCCCCCTCCTCCATCACACACAAGTCATTGTGTCCCTCTGTTTTGATTAATATATTGCTTGAATCTTGCACGGTGCCAAGTCTTTTTTAGTGATTATATTCAAAGTCTTGATCATTACCATTCATAGTCAACCAGCTCCCACAAACTTCTAATCAACTAGTTTAAGGTTTTACTTCAGCATGGATACTTGTGATAGGTCATAAGTGGGGAGGTTTACCTTTTTTTTATTGGGAGTTGACAAGTAACAAGGTTTTGCTGTGATGAGATTTTTCTAGATGAGTTTAGTCTATTTAGTTGTTGGTCAAGGAGTTAATCAATGTGAATAAGATGCAGTTCCAAACAAGTCATTGTTCTAGAATAACAATGGTTAAGAAAAAACTAATGGGATTATGAGAAAATTGAGTAAAACCAGCAGTCATGCTACCACAGTTGAGCCTTGTTTTGGTAAAGAAATAGAACAATTCTTTTTACCACCAAATTAATCCCTTATGTTATCGTCATCATCATGAAAATCTTTTCAGTAATCTTGTAAAATATAATTTATATTATTTTTTAATATATCTTTAATAACTTGAAATTTTTATATAATTATATTATATTGTGTTTAATTTTTATCATATAAATAAAAAAAATAAAATTTAAATTTATGATCACTTGGTCATTAAAATTTTAATACCATGTCAAAGAATCAATTCAACCAAAAAGTTTAAGTTATTAAATAATATTTTAAAATATAATTTATATTATTCTCTAATATTATTTATTATATTAAAATAATAATAATAAAAAAGTGATAGCCGAAGATAAAAAAAAATGTTTTCATATATATTTTCTATTCAGAGGGTATAATTATTAATTGTAAAATTTTCACAAAGATATCCTTATTTTTATCTTTTCAATCAAACATGCTACTATTATTACTCTCTATGTCTTCTATTTTAAAACACTAGCTAACAACAACTTTATATTTTTGCCTTAATTATTTTCAATTAAAAAAGAAGGTGCTTGAAATTAACACCTCTTTCTCGGAAGATGATGGTCAAATCCAAGGATACGAATGCTAATGCTAATTGAACTCTCTATTGATTAAAGAAAAGGGTTACGAACTCTGTCGCCATTCTTGAGCAATTTCATCCGAGTCCAATTTTCCTATATGCATGTATGATGATGATGGTTTGAATGCAGGCATCATGGTTAACTTGTCTAGGATCGAATATTCAAGGAACACTAATTGTTGTGACCTTGTTACGTGTCTCCCTACATCTACATGCAAATTCATGTGTTAATCAGCACGCATTATTTAATCTATAATTGACACAAAGTAAGCAAGATTATTATAATTTATATTAATCACAACTAGCTAGCTAGACTATCGTAATTAGGTGGAGAAAATGATAGATCCACTATCTTCTAGCCCTGCATGCATTGTCCAAAATTTACTTGACTCTCTGGGGCAACCTTTCTCCAATCATTCACGTTTATATATACACGAACACATTGCTAACTTCCTCTTCACCCTTCAATCAACCTAGCTACTTCCAAGTCTCTCCCATTGCATTCTTAGCCTTCGCCATACACTGCTCATAGAGTTCCCTTCGAAGCCATCAAAGATGGTTTTGGCTAATTTTCTAGGTGTGGTCTTATTGATGGAGTTAATAGCAGGTGGTTATAGATTTGGAGCAGACGGCCTGAGCATGAACTACTATGTTTTCAATTGCCCGTTAGCTGAGCCAATTGTGAGGAGCACAGTGACAAGTGCTTTGCAGTCTGATCCTACGTTAGCAGCTGCTCTTGTTAGAATGCATTTTCATGATTGCTGGATACAAGTAATCAACCCTTTTCCCCTTTAACTGTTTACACTCTCATTGCACAAACCAGCAAGAGTGTCCAATGATCTCTCTTTGTGTTTGACTGTTGAAATAACTTGAAATAGGGATGTGATGGGTCTATCCTGCTGGACTCAACAAAGGGTAACACAGCAGAGAAGGATTCTCCAGGAAATTTGAGTGTTAGAGGCTTTGAATTAATTGATGATGTAAAGGAGCAACTTGAAAACCAATGCCCCGGTGTTGTCTCCTGTGCTGATATCGTTGCAATGGCTGCTAGAGAGGCTGTTTCTTGGGTAACAAAATTCTATCAATATTCTGCATCTTCTTCTTCTTCTTCTTCTTTCAATGCTTAGCATCTACTGATATATGAATTGTCTGGTGATGGTGGGAATCAGTCAGGAGGTCCAGTATACGACATACCAAAAGGAAGAAAAGATGGAAGGAGGTCTAAAATTGAAGACACTATCAATTTGCCTTTCCCCACTTTTAATGCCTCTGAGCTCGGTAGAGTCTTTGGCCAACGTGGTTTCAGTGCCCAAGACATGGTTGCTTTGTCTGGTAAGTATTCATCTTCTTCACCGATCAAATTACTAGGAGTGTCAAGGTGCTCATCGTAGATCTGTGGTCATCACTTGGTTTATGCAGGGGCACATACGCTGGGAGTGGCAAGGTGCTCCTCGTTCAAAACTAGGTTGAGTGACCCTGTTGATCCAACTATGGACTCAGACTTTTCAAAGGCATTGGCCAAAACATGCAGTGGCGGAGACAATGCAGAACAACCGTTTGACGTGACAAGAAATAATTTTGATAGCTTCTACTTCCAAGCATTGCAAAGGAAAGCTGGAGTCCTATTTTCAGACCAAACCCTATACAATAATCCAAAAACCAAAGCAATTGTCAATAACTATGCTATGAACCAGGCCATGTTTTTCTTTGATTTTCAACAGGCAATGGTGAAAATGAGCTTGCTTGATGTTAAGGAAGGGTCAAAAGGAGAAGTAAGAGCAGATTGCCGTAAAGTAAACTAAATGTTGTGAGATGGTTCTTGTAGATTAAGAGAAGAGACTAGTCCTTGAGTAGATTATTGATGATTCCGGTCTTATATGTGATGGATTATCCTTGTACTTTTTGTATACTTTGTTTAAGATGCAATAAAATTATCAATAAAGAGTGTGGTTCTATTTCTTGTTTGCCTTGGAAGATTTAGTTCTATTCAAGAAGCACAAGCGAATCCAAAAGAAAATCATCAGATAATGCTGACAAGAAACAGGTGATAGAAGGCTAAAGCTAGAGTCAGATAGAGCACAGTTGTAACTTGTTTCCAGGTGCCAGAAACCTGAGTAGCATCTGCGGCAGAGAAAAAGTAGGAGTAGCAGCAAGCAGAGCTTCACAGAAGCAAAACGAAAGCAGAGAAGCCAGCAGAAACAGACTATTTGAAGTAATCAAGAAAGCTCCTGGTATATCTCTACAATGGATTAGGAAGGATCCAACAGGGCGGTGGTTGAATGCATTACAGAAAGTTGATGGCACAACAAATATCAAGAAGCAATCCATCAGACAACGCTTGCAAGAAACAAGTGACATCCCAGATAGAACAGAGCCTAATTACCATCATGGAAACTCCTGATATGGGTCTACCATGGATTTGGAAGGAACCAACAGGGTGGAGGTTGAATCTTCAGTGCATCCAATTGATAAAAATGCTTGACACTTTTGTCTTTCAAGTTATAAACACCCATATCATGGCCACCATACAAATAATCCTCGTTCATTCGCTCCCAGTAATCATCAGTAAAGTAAACAGAATTCCTTTCACATCCTGGAAGATCGCAAGCTAAGACTGACGCGGAGTGATTTCCACCCACGAATACTGCTTGATCATCCAACGATTTCATGCTCACCCATGTTTCCTTGTCAAAATCCATCCTAAACAAGCCAAATAGCAATGTCCTGTACGCACAAACCAAAGGTTCAGCAGCCTTGTCAGTAAGCAAGTCTCCTTCGCGCAACACCCTACCTTCCTCGTCAACAAATTCCCCTATGCGCCTCACAACGAGCAAAACCCCACCAGATGATTCCACCAGGTAAAATCTGGAGGTGTAAAGATCACTCGAAACATTCAGCGTCCGCCGCAATGATGCATTCCAGAAAAGACTCGTTATGGTCTTTGTGCTTACAGGAAAACTATCAGATCCCAAGTCCCAAACTGCAAGACTGCCACATTTCGCGAGTACATATAGCTTATTTTCATGGCACATAATATCATAGAACGGGGCATCCATACCTTCAAGATACATCCATGACATTGCCCCACTATCTCCACACTGACAGAAAGCGATTTTCGAGGTTTGACAACAGATTAGTACCACTCCGTAGCTCTTATTATGACATGGGTCGCATGACAAAATAGCCTTTTGAATAAAGTGCTCTCTCAGCTGTCTTGAACACGTCCACCCCCTATAAAATCTTGAATCTGAGGCAGCTTCAGGAGCAAATTCAATAAGGTAATCGCCTCCATTATCCATATCCTCACTTATTCTCCCCAAGAAAGTGTCCATTGCAGGAAGTTCTGTTTGTTTCTCGGTTAGAGGGTTGAAAACAAAAAGGGTGTTTCTTTCACAGCTGATGGAGATCATGTATCCATGAGATGATCCAACACAAAAACTTTGATAACAAATCTCCTTTGACCCACTATACTTGCAACTATAAGGTTGTCCTCCTTCAATACTGAATAGCTTGGTATTGGTGTCGCTGCTTGCATTACTTTCTTCATCTTGAGGAGGAATCAAGAGCCAAGGAATTCGATGGAACTTTGTGTAGAGTTTAAGTTGTTTCGCAACAGAATTCCAATGCAAACAAACAGTTTTGGCTCGTTGAACATCGACGAAGGACAGACGGTTAAGAATTGGAAGTAAAACATCACCAACAAGCTGATCCCATCTAGGCATTGATGATGATCTTCTCTTGGCTTCAGTGTTAGCAATGCTTGGCGGTGATGGTCCTCTCCTTCTTTCGATAGCCATTGGAATTATTGTGAACTTTGCTTAAATCTGTTCAGATATATACAGAGAGGTTTGATCGATAGTTTCCCTTTCCTGCATGGATTCTTGATGAGATTTGAATTCGTATTAGAAACCTGACCAATCCTGTTGCTATCAGGATTTTTTTTCTTTAAAAAAAGCAGAAAAAAGCAAATAACATTATTAATATATAAAAAACAATCCTATTTCCCTCTTAAAAATGATTTTTTTTAGTTCATAGATTTATTTGCTAATGCTGCGAGGAACTTAAAAATCAGATTCTTACCTCGTCACTTGCATGGAATAGCCATAACAATAATTACAACAACAATAATAATCTTAATCGTTCTTGTTGAATTAGGATTAGGATGGGATTTTATAATGATGATCCTATCTTTCTTTTGATAGCCATCGGAATTATCGTGGAGCGTTGCTTAATCTCCCCAGGCCTGATAGTTTGCCTTTGCTTTCTTGGATTAGGAACTAGATTGGTACTCCGTGCGAAGCAGCGGACCAGACCAAAAGGCTTTTTAACTTCAGATAAAAAATTAGAAAATGATTATATATATTTTTTTTAAATAAACCAAGTTAAATCTTGATTAATTTAATAATATAATAAAAAAAATAAAATGACAATAACAAATAAAAAAATATTTTCTTAAATAAAATTGAACTAACACGTGGAATTCATGATTTAAAAATAAGATATGTCCAGATTTTATGTTTATCATGCATTAAATATCATAAGATCAATATAATTTAATAGAAAAATAAATTGTTGATAAATAAAAATGAGACTGAAAAAATATATATATATATATATATTAAGATATTTAATATTATAATATAAATTATTTGCATGATTGTATTTAATAAGTTTGTTTATTAAAATTAATTCTTAATAGAAATCAATAAATAAATAAAATTTGTTGCATAAAATAAAAATAAAAATAAACCATGCAAAACTGTACATATTAAAAAAATAAATTTAATCTATATAGAAAACAATTATAGGTGAATCATGCTAATATCCTCAAAAATTAAATACACCAAATATAATTAAAAATTATCATCATTTAAAAATACTAAATAAGACAAAAACAAATCTTAGAAAAGTTGTATTAATTAAAATAAAGACTTAAAAATTATTTAAAAAATATATTATTTAAAAAAATTAAAAAAAATCCAGACACTGCCATGATAAGTTAGGCAAAGTGTCTATCCCATCAAGAAATCACCTATTCATATGCCTTTTTTGTAAAAAAAAAAAAATTAATAGGACGGATAACATTGTTCGCCCAAATTTCTTTGAAAAAAAATTTGACAACACAGCATCAAGATTCTTAGATTTCAGTCATCATGATTACTGGAAAAAATAAGATTCATGTCTTTTAATTTAAAAACTCTTTTTCAACTAAAAATATTTAAAAAATATCATAAAAATCTTATTAAATCAATTTATAACACTAAAAAACACAACAATAACAACAAAAATATCTCAAAACCCAAGACCTAAAATCTTTTCAAATTCAGATATATTTTTTTAAAATAATTTTCAAAGTTAAAAAAAACACTTTGTTCGGACCTCTCTTATCATATGAAAAAAAACTGATATAAAAAATGATTGTTTTAAGAGTTAAAATTCTAGTCAATAACAACTTTTTCTCTACACTCGAATTCGGCAAGTCCTTCTTTCTCATCTCATTAAAAAAAAATTATTATCAAAATTAGATTTTTAAAAGTTCAGGGGGCTAGTTGTCCAAAAAAAAAAGAAAAAAATAAATTTTTAAGAAAAAATAAAAATCACCACCGGCTATTACAATAAAAAAAACTCCATTGTTATGAATATAAAAAAAAAATCTAATTATCTCTATTATTAGAGATATCAAGAATCATTTGAGCACATTGTAGAAGAAATTATCAACTTTAGCTTAATAAACCTAACTATATTACATATATTCTTAAAATTCTATTCTTAAAATTCTACATGATTAGGAAGTAAAGATGAAAATTTAATTTGAACCTGATAAATATCATCTGAATTAACTTAAATGGATGAGAATCTTTTTGGATGCTTATCTTATTCAATGCTTATCTTTTTGGATGCTTATCTTATTTGGAAGAAAATATCTTTTTATTTATATTATAAAAATATATTTATAGAACATTTATATTTTTTTAATATAATATGATATATACATATCTCAATATTAACACACATATATATTAATTATTTTTATTCTCTATTAAATAATAAATAATAATAGTGAGATAATAATACTCATATGAATATCCAAAACCCGATATATGATTATAAATATCTAAATTTTTTATTTAATAGATAATAAATAGGACATAAATAATAAAAAATCTAACTAACAAGTACCCATTACCATCTTTATTAGAAATGTCAAAAACCTCAACAAATATTTTATTTGGTAGTAAAGACTCATGAAGGCCTTAGAGTCTATTTTAGATTGTGGTAGTGATAATAGTTTAAAATGTTATTCACTTAGAAATAAATTAAAATAGATTTTTTTAAAAAAATTTTATATCAGCGCATTAAAACGATTCAAAAACACTAAAAAATATTAATTTTAAATATATAAAAAATTTTAAAAAAAAAATACAAATTAAATCATGTTTTCAAACAAACCCTTATACTTTCAAACAAATTAAAAGCTTCAATTTTCTTTCACAGCTAGATTGATAAATTAATACCAATATATTTCAATTTTTCACAATCTTACGTCATGGCAGTATATGGGCTTACCACTTCAAAAATATTATATGATTTTGAAAAATTAAATTAAATTTATTACATAATGCCAAGTAGACTATACTAGTTGTGGACCTGCGATACATCGTAGGTGTTTTTTTTTCCATAAAAAATGATGCAAAAGTGTCAAAATGAGTTTTAAATAAGGAACACAAATCAACAATACCAATAAATAAACTAAATTTAAAAAAATTAATCATGAGAACTTGAGAATTTTTTTTCTAAAAAGAGACAACAATATAGCTGGACTCTTAGTACAATAAATATGGTAGAAAAAAATATGGTAAATTGTTTTTAAAAAAAATCAGCCCAAATTGAATCAAGTTAACATAACAAACATGTAACCTCGATAATTAAAAGTAAGCTAACTTTGGTTATTGCTTTAAGCCTGCAACCCAGGTTATTATACCAAACTTACAATCTAGGTTATCTTGTTAAATATGTAACCTAGATCATGATATCATATTAATCAGATAAAAAAAATAAAGAAAATCATGAAGTCCATTAAAAAAAGAAGCCCGCGTTAACTTTTTGAAACCTTTGACACAAGTTATTAAAATGAAAACACCTTATTTAGAAAAATTGTGAAATATAATTATCAATTAACCAAATATTAAAAAATAAAATTGAAAAGAAAAATAGCCATTAAAAGAACAAGAATAAAAATTAAAATACAAAATAAATTTTATCTTTAACTGAAGGGGGGTTTAAAAAATAAATTTAACAAAAAAAATTTTTAAAAGAATGAGGATCAAAATTGAAACAAAATAAATTTTTTATTAAAGGGTGAAATTGAAAAGAAAAATAAATTTAACAAAAAGTTAAAAAAATAAAAATAATGAGAACCAAATTAGAAAAAACCATGTATCCTAAATTTGAGATTAAAAGATGAAATTGAGAAGAAAAAAAATCAATTTTTTACAAAAGAACCACAGAAAAAATTAGAAATAAAAAGAAAAAGGATTAAAGTAGAAATTCTCATAAATTAGAGGGTAACTTTGAAACTTTGCATAGCCAACATGAATTTTGAGGAAAAGAGAGAAAAACAAATATCGCAAAAAACTAATTATGCAACAATCAATCTTATGAGTTGTCATAAAAAAAAGAAAACATAATAATGTTTTCAGTAACATGATAAAAATGAAGGTTTTAATAGCTTAGAGATATTATATATGCTACTTGAAGGATATGATGAGCGTAAACTACATATTATTAAGTGCAAGATAATTTTTTGTTTTGTAATTTTGTTTTTTATATATATATTTAATTAAATATCAAATTGTTTTTAAGATGACATCATATCAATGAAATAATCATGATGAAAAGATAAAGAAGCTCATTGACATACTTTTAAATTTTTTGCTTTAAATGGTATTATAGTTGATGTATTAAGTTTTTATATATACATATACATATATATATATATATATTTGGTAAAATACCTATTTTTTTTCTTAAGTGACCTAATAGTAATAAGAAAAAGAATAATTATAAAAATACAAAAAAGCCCATTGAAATTATTATTATTATTTTCAGTTTATTTTATATTTTAACTCAATATTTTATCATTTTATTCTTGGCTTAAAATGACTTAGTATGATTTTATATCTTCAAGTTCATTATTTGAAATATAACTAAAGCTAAAACTTTACTTTGTGCATAGGTTTTTTTCTTTTGAAAGCTAAGTTATAGATTACAACTTTATTAAAAAGAAGAAAACTCTTTTGTTTTCCATCAACACATCCAGAACTACTCTTACTGCACCATCTAAAAATTATTTAGCAAAATTTAGTCCAACCTTCTCTTAATTTTAATCTATATTTAGAATTTTATAACTTTGATTTGATTTAAGTGGCGTAAGTTTTGTTGGAAATATATAATCCATAACTTATTCTATTTTTTTGTAATTTTTTAGTCCTAAACTTGTTGGAAGTTGTCCGATGAAATTGTTTAGTTTTTCAATTTTTTTTCTTCTAACATGCAATGAAGTATTTTCATTTGTTTTTCTCTCACCATTCAATGTAATTGTTTCTCCTTCATGTGACTTATAATCAACTAATTTTTCTCACTTTCTTCTAAATATAACCAAAAGTTCTCTTACAAAAAAAAAAAAAACACACATGGTTACTTTCTTTACATTTTTTCATTTATAATATCTCAACATAACACATAAATCTCTATAATTCCCAACAAACTATAAATGTACCTAACACAAACACAAAGTATTACTAACTTTTCATTATAATTTAAAACATGAAATTCCTATTTCTTTTCCTTTTATTCTTTACATTTAACACGTGCTAAAGTAATTATAATAAAACAACATTCATATATTGAATTTTTTTTTCAATTTTCCTAGGTTTTTTTTTCCTTTCTCTATTCATTATTTTAAATTGTTTCATCCATTTTCATACCAATTACATTAAACAAATTTAATTTCTCATTTCTCTCAATTCTACTCATGAACCTTAACTTAAAATTTACAATTTACACATCAATTTCTAATAATATTCAATCTAAATTTTGTAGTTAAGTTTAAAACCACTTACCTAGTGAGAAAATGAGCTATCATCCATAAATAGTAAAAAAATTTCCAACACTCTCTCTTTATCACTCTTAATCAGTTCCTTACCACACAAATTTCATAATTTCTTTCACTTGCTCTCTTTTAATCCTAGTCTCGAAGTTGTTTCCTCACTATTTAGTTTAAATATTACCTAAACCTATTCAATTTTGGTGCATTTTGTCTCAATATTTGGTGAAAGAAAGCTTGGAAATCCTCTCCCTCTTTTTTTATTTATGTTGCCTCTTTCTAGAGAGAAATTTTTAGAATATATATAGTTCAATCTTTGGGTAATTACATATTGACCCCATTAGTTTAGTTATTTTATTTTTTGTCTCCATCTTTTCTTTTTTTCTAATAACTAGTGATGTATACTCTTTGTTTCTTTTAATTTCATTCCTTGTCATTTAATTTTATATTCTTGATTTAATTTAACTCATTTCATCTCTGGGTTAATATTTTAATAGTTTTTAAATTTTAATTAGGGTTTAAGACTTTTTTTTTCCTTAATAAATCTAGTAATGACAAATAGATCTTATATAAAGACTCCAATGCTCTTAATAATTAATTTTAAGTTTTTTAGTAGGAAAAGCAAAGCTATAAAAACATTGTTTCAGTGAACAATGTTTTCACTTAAAATCTAGAGTATTTTCACTTTCTATTTTAGCTTTTGTTAATATATACAACTTTTTCTCTCTTCTTGTATTAGTCAAGTTATTAATTTCCAAGTACATTTATCATATGATCATAAAAACACATATAATTTGTAAAGGAAAGACTCATATTGAAAATAAAATTAATTGAGGGTTTGCTTCGAGTCCCACCTAGTCCCAACCATAGACTTTAAAAGCTAAAAAGAAATTTTAGTGCAAAAATTAATAATTTAAATTAAAAATATATATTAACTAATTTATTGGTTTGTGCTCTGCTACGTGCTGAACCAAATTTTTTTAAAATGTAAAAATAATAATAAAAGCATGGATAATTTTTTGACAATATTACTAAACCAAACCAAATGGTTCAATCCAAAAACCTCCTTGTTCAGCTCTTTACCTAACTTGAGTTTCAAATTAAATTATTTAAGAGCTAACTTAATTTAAATCAATCGATTTCATATGTCCAAATACAACATTGATAATTGGTAAAAATATCACTTAACTTTTAAAAATATTTCAAGGTGACAGTAACAACTTAGACACGACCTGGGTCATGGACTCTATTGAATTTAATAAATTTTTTAATAAATTATTTTTATTAAATTATATGATAAAAATAAATGCTCACAAAATGAAACACCAACCTAAAAATAAATATTTATTTAAGATAATAATAACCTTATAGAAAATAAATAAAAATAAATCATGTAATTTATTTCCCAAGCAATCCAATATTGAAGGACATAATAAAAAAATTAAAACAATGAAAAAGCTAAAAACAATATTCAATCATTGGCTAAACTCCTCAGACTTGTAACTTGAATAACCCTGGCTAGAACGCCAAACCGTATTATAAACTTTATTGTGATTATAATTTTTTTAAACTATTTTTTTATTTAACTATGTGATGACAAAACTTTGGCAAACCCGCGTTGATCTTAAAATAAAAATAAAATAATAATTATAAAGCTAAATTCTCAACTATTCTAAAATTAAAAAATAAATTTGAAAAAAATAAATTTGAAAGAAAATCATACAAAAAATTCAATAACAAAAAAAAAAGAAAAAGAAAAAGAAGAAAAATACTATAATTTACAGTGTAATAGGCGTGGATAAATAATAGTTTTCCTATACCCTCTAGTTTTTGTTACTTTATAAAGTTTAACAATATGATTTTTTAAAACTATTTTTTCACTATATGATAAAAAAAAAGATAATACAAAAGATAAGCTCAATTAAAAAAATCATCTTATCAAATTGATAAACCGAAATAATTTGAGTTACCTTGACAAACTCGTAAACCCACCAATCTTATTAAAAAATAAAAAAAAATTATAAAATTAAATTTTCATTCATTCTAATATTAAAAGATAAAATTGAATAAACACAAATTTTAAAAAATATATTATAAATTACTATTATAATTCACAAACACCACGCAATTTATATAAATAAACAATAATTTTCCTCGCATCTTTTAATTTTTATACAGTACTTGTTATGAGAGTGCTTAGTTGAGATTTTCAGCTCGTAGCTTTAGTTTGATTAAAAGCACCAGACCCACTCCAGCTTAAGAATTAACCTAAATATCTAGCTAAGTTAGGATGAAGCCCTGCAAAATTAGACTAAACTAATTTAGATTTTCACTTTGTCTGGTCTATTATCAAGTATGGTTGAATTTTATTCCTTGTTATTAAATTTGGTTAAACTTCACAGGTCATTTTGGACTAGGTTTGTGCTAGGTTTTACAATAAATAAAGAAAGTTGATAACATTATAAAAAACTAGAATTAATTTATAATTTAATTAAAAAACTTATTAAAGATAATATAATTTTTTTTTAGAAATTAAAGTAAAATATTTATTGTAATTGGATATTATCCTAATCAATCTCCTCTAGTTTAATACTTGTTTGTTCTTGTGTTTTAAAATTTAAAAAAAAATTAATTTTTTTAATTTTGTTGCTTTAAATTAATACTTTTTACTATTTTTAAATTATTTTAATATATTAATATTAAAAATTATTTTTATTTTATAATATATATATATATATATTAAAAAACAATTCTTTAAAAAACAATAGCTATACTACACTCTAAGTAGCCTTGATAATACGATTCCTCTGCGGGCCAAATTAAAACTGGGCTTAGGAACCCTGTCCCTTTCAAGACTGGTACTTTCTTATCATTGAAGCAAAAATAATTACTCTCGCAAAAACACATGACAGTGCATAATTATCCTTTGGGGTCAGAGATCCAAGAGAACCCGTGAGACCCAGATTGAGATCAGAAGTGGGTTCTGTTTGTTATCGAGAAAAAAATGCAGAAGATGAACCAAGCATTCGAGAAAGTGAAGATGCTAGTTGGAATGGAAGTGGAAGATGAAGAAGAAGGTGTTGCAACAGTGGAAAGCAGTTCCTTTACTTTCATGGATGATTTCAATAGAGACTGCACCCTCTCCACTAAACAAGTTTGTATCTTTTCTGTGGTTTTTAATCTGATGACATTGACTCTTTAACGGGTTTGTTTCATGATTCAAATTTATGTTAGGAGGGTATCTTGTTTAGACATTGGAATTGTCTTTTAAAGGGTTTTTTCTTTGGCTGCTTATCTGTTGTAAGGATGAAAACTTTGACAAGATTCCTTGTAGTGTAATGTAATGCTGTCATCATGGCTTGTAAATAAGTGATTTTTATAGTGATTGAAAAACTAATACCACAATTTATGATGTGCATGTTTTATATTTTAATGATTGATGGGTGACCATTCAGCTTTGTTTTGATGCAAAACTTGCTGTTTTGGAAGCTAGATTTTTCAAGATAAAGATCTAAGCTATTGAAAATGAGAAAGAGGATATTTTGAGTTTGTGAAAGGAGGGTTCAACTACAGTAAGAGTTAGTATATACCCTTAGTTCCAAACGCCCCTACATCAGGCATAATGGGGCTGTTTTCGGAGCTTGCTTTGACTTTTGGTCTTAAATTTCCTGCGCTGACAACCAAAACATTAACAACTGAAGTCATAAAATGTTTTCTTAACAATGTATATGAATATTGGGTAGGGAAAAACCCTGATTGTAACTCGTTTTTGGACATGGATGTTGCATTTAAATTTGGCTGAAATTGCAAAGGATAATTAGTTCTAAATTGAGGAATCAGAATTCAAGCATCAGCTGTTGACTAAGATTGGTTGGACATTCCTTCTGCTTTTCCTATGTTGATGTGATTATTTATTTGTTTTATTTGAATTTATATTGAATGTTTTATTGCCAATACATCTCAATATGGTGTGCTTTCTCTCTCTTTCTTTCAAACAGAGGTTTTACGGTTTTGCCATATGCTTTTCTACTGGCTTAGCTTGTGTCCTTTTGGTAAGTCTTACCACTTTCAAATTCTAGCTTCCCTTTCATTACTGTATCTTATTATTACCAGCATTTCTCTAACAAAATCTGGCAATGACATTTTCTGGACAGAACACTGCCCCCTGGTTGACCAACTAAATAGCATTACTTGGTTAGTCTGTTGCCCAAGAAACAAGATCCTGATATAAGTACTCAAAGCAACAAGATAACCATTGCTTGTTTGACTTGGGGGAGGGGACTTTCAAAGTAATACCCTTACCGTTTAGTTTTAGAAATGGAGTTCTACATGGTGAATTAAAAGATTAATGCTTATAATAGAACAAGTCAACAATTTTGAGTAGGATCAAGCACATACTATGCATACAAAGCTGTATAAGCTTGTTTGTTCTTTACTTTATGATGGGTTGAAAGCAACAAGGAGACCCATTAGATTTTAGGCTTTCTATGCTCCTTTAGTGTTACAGAGCTCATAGTTGCATTAAAATTTAAAGGAATTCAATTCTATCACAAAGTTTAACTCAGCTGGGACAATAGTGTTACAGAGTCCGTAGTTGCATTAAAATTTAAAGGAATTCAATTCTATCACAAAGTTTAACTCAGCTGGGACAAAGGGTTTAACTGCCCTTTGTATCATTCTAACCTTAGTATTTGTATCTTTGAGATTTTGAAGTGAGGAGATTGAAACGTTATCTAGTATCTTGTTTGTATAATGCTCATAGTATTTCTGAATGACACGATTTCACTTGACATAATTTTGTGTCTTTTGAAGTTACTGATTTGCTTTGTCTTCCATGATCTGTTGTTGCAGTCAATGCTGGTGTTTTTCAATCCAGTCAAGTTTGGAATTACTTTCACATTTGGCAATTTGCTTTCACTTGGGAGGTCTGTGTTTTGGATTTATGTATTTTATGCTCCATGCTGCTGTGGACTAATTAAAACATTTTATATGGTCATATATGCCAGGATATCGGCTCTATTTTACTCATCTTTTTACTGCATGTAGGTCCTTTATCCTGTGATTTAGGTGAATTAAATCTGTTGTGTTTCAGTGATCTGATTGTGCAATTTTTTATCCGCAATTTAGTATATGATCCCATATATTTCGAGCCTTTTCTTCTTAGCCTGCATATTATACAATAGATGATGGAAAGAGCAAAACAAGAAAGAAAAGATCTCAAGTTTCTTCCATGATTTGTGTGTTAGGCATCTTCAACACAACTTTCTTGGTGAAGCATGTAACTGAAACCATGTTTATGATAACTTATTTCAAGTTTTACTTGGAAGTAAGACATATCTGGCTTCAGTTGCAAACATTGATGAATATGATTTATAATTAAGCAGTCTTAGTATTTGGTATTTTTATACCTTCATTTTTAGCAAGTGCTAACTTGTGAGTACCCTGCAAGCTCAAACATCTTACATTATTTAAAAGTTTGTGATTCCATCCTTGCTATAATGAAATTTGTTTATAATTATAGTGTCAAATGTTTTTGAGTTTTGGTGTGTGGCCATGTTACCTTTGTTGACTGACTTGTTATTCCGTTCTTCTTAATTTATCATGGAGATGATCATTAATTGGCTAAATCCATTTACATCTTTTATGAGTTCATTTGGTGGCTATTTTTTTTTTAATTTTATTTCAGATACTAAGTTGGTGTCTTTTCTATTGCAGCACAGCATTCTTGATTGGCCCAAAACGTCAAGTTTCTATGATGCTTGATCCTGTTCGTATATATGCAACCGCCCTGTATCTTGCAAGTATAATTATTGCTTTGCTCTGTGCTCTATATGTAAGCCAAGCTCTTGCCCTTTTTTCTTCCTTCCTGATTGTTATCTGTAATTTTCTTCAGACAGAACCATAATTTTGTTCTCATATTTTATGATCTTCCACTGTATACACTTGTCAGGTTCATAACAAGCTTTTGACACTGTTGGCAATCATTTTGGAGTTTGGTGCCCTAATTTGGTATGCTTAAGTACTCTAATTGTTGTGCACATTTTATTTATCTCATTCCTGCTACAATGAGTGTTGATTCCCATGCAATTGCAGTGACTGAGTTTGACTCCATTTTATTTATATCATTATGTTTGTTTTTTTATAACGCTGGTTTATCTGGCAAATGTATGGCGCTACCAAAACCTGACCAAAGCTAAGCATGAGACAGAAATGAGGCCAAGTTATTATGAGAAACTTGAGATTTTTTATAGTTCTCCTTTAAATGTGTTTGGAAGAATGTAAACTTGCAACGACCTAAAATAAGTGCATTCAGACATGTTTCTATTGATAGACCATGCTACAGTCAATTCCTCTGCATATCGAATCTGAAGTCATGTAATCTATGCTTTTTGTACATAGTGTCCTACTTGATTTGTCTTATACAATTTTATTGAGTCATCAGCTCTTGTTATAAACCAGTGGTTTCAAAAAGAATCCAAACCTTTTTGTGAAGGAAAAAAGCACATTGTTTGGGCTAACCATGAAAGCAGTCCTTATTTGCTTAAATGCTATATTTTAGCTAGTCCATTTTTTATGTTTGCTGCTCATATTTGGTTTTTTTGGTTATTGCTAAAGTTATCAGTGTATGGGCATTATCACTTGTGCAGAAGTGCAAAGGCTGCGCACTATATAATTAAAATGGCATTTCCCCCTGTCTCTGTTTAATTATGGCTACAATTCATGTGAATTTTCCCTTTTCACTCTTTACAGGTATAGCTTGAGCTACATCCCTTTCGCAAGGGCCATGGTCTCGAAGATCATGTTAGCTTGCTTCGACACAGAATTTTAGGCTGATATACAACCTGTAAAGAACTCTGGAGACGTTGATTGGAGAAGACAATTCAACAGGTGTGGATGAGACATTTCTGAGGCTGTATATCGAGGGAGGTTAGTAGACCTCAGATGGATCAACTACAAACCTTTTATGTATGACGATGCCTTGAAAAAATCAGTTTGTTTTTCCTTCTAGGCTTTCTTTTCCCCGCTCTAGGTTATGATGAGAATGAACTTGGCTAAGTTCGTATGTATTCACTTCAGGGCGATGTTAGAAACCCTAAACCCTAAAAAGTTTACTACTATTGTGCATGAATATAAGCTCACCTTTTTGCCCATACTTAGTGTATCTTTTCTTCCCTGAAACCTCATACCATCTTCTTTATAGTTGGTCCCTTGTGTTGTTCCATTTTCTGTTGTTTGTGGCCGCATTATTGCAAACTGGTCACTTGCACTTGCTTTCTCATATGTATTGATTGCGTTGGAAGGCTTGTTTTGACTAACTGCACTGAAAATCTCAGCAAAGATCGCTAGGCTTTTAATTGAAGCCTTACGTTGTATTGTATTCAATACTGAGGGAGCAGTCAAGCTCTCCATTAAAGTGAGCACAAGGGAGAAAAATGATACAAGGCTGCAATACTGATACCATAAATCTCATGGAAAAAAGACAAGAAATAGTTTTATGATGGCCCTAGGTCGAAGCATAGCACAATGCTACTTCCCATTTCAGCAAAGTTTACAAAAATCAAGATCCGCTGCGACTCGGTGTTCTGAGTCCCATCACTTAAGAGAGCCAGCAGAAACGCAGTGGCTCCTAGTGGTATTTCATTTTCGTTGGTGAGGATGGCATAAAAGGCACAGCAAATTATTTTATTTAGTCCCTGTATGTCGTATGATTTTGCACTTTAGTTCTTCTGGTTTTAAAAATCGTTACTTGGTTACTTGACCAGAGTTCCCTGTGTTTTTGAAAAAATTTTAAATTTTAAATTTTTTATTTATTTAAAATTAATATATTTTTAGTGTTTTTAAATTAATTTAATTTACTGATATTAAAAATAATTTATAAAAAATAAAAAAATCTTTAATATATATATTTTAATATAAAAAATTATTTAAAAAATAACCCATCACAGTATTGATTGGTGGACACAAGAAGAAAATAGTAGATCAGTTTCTAGAAAATTCAGAACCAGTCGAACGGTTATGCTATTAACTGGGGAATAGACTGAAGGCAGTACCATAACACTCAATCATGTTCCTTAACCTCTTTCTTCTTCTTTATCCATCTAGAAATAGGAATAAACTCACCCTCAGAATCCAATGTATCCGAGGCAAAGGATGAAGCATTGGGAGTTGCTGCAGAAGATTCCTGAGCCTCAGAAGAGCTTGGAAGTGACCCTTGCTGACTAGTGGTGCACCGAACCAGTTCCTTTTGGGCTAGTTGTTTTTTCCCAACATGCCCTTCTTTTGATGTTATTAAGGCCGAGCTCTTGTGGCTCCTGAGGAGCTTGCATAAATGGCTCCAGAGGTGCTAGCGAAGTGGTCAAGGTAGGATCAGCTGTAGTCGAGGCTACAGGCAAGGCATCACCCTTTACCTTCTTAATAGCCTGAGGATGACATTTGTGACCAAAAACCTTGCACTATTTTACAGTGCCTCGGCTTCCACATCAATAACGATGGTCTCAGTTGAGTCACATTGCTGAACCTTAAGATTATGGACAATCTGCAGTGAAGCATCTGACTCAACACATCTAATCGCGTGACGTTACAAGTCTGCTCGTCGCATGATAATTAATGGCGTACCAACCATACTCCAATTAAGGGAAGATTTGATCGCCTTTTCCCCTTTTTACACATCCAAACACAGCTAACGACAACTACAATCCTTTATGCCTTCAAGAATTGCAAATTGCTTGACTATCATCCTCTCTAATGATTAGTAAAATGGTGGATTAGTAGAAGGCTTGCATTTTGCAATTCTTTTCCTCTCTCTACTCACTGTTGCATGCATTAAAAAAGAGAGAAAGAAAATCAAAATCACTACTAATTGGCTAGGTCTAAAGCATGTGCTAATAACGAACACTTTGTGTCTCTCTGCATGATCAATATCACCAAGGCAAATTAACAATGAAAAGAAATCATGATTATATGGTAAAGAAATTATAGGAATTGATTGCAAGAGTCCTTGTTTAATTATTTTTGTAGTATTAATCTTAGCATCATGGAAGCATCAATTAGTGCCTATGTTTATCATAATCATACCCCTAATTCTGCTACTTAACTTTTCTTAATCAGGTATCCTAAGCTTAACACTGATAACGCTTTGTCAAGTTCAAAATCTTTCCTCAACAGTCAAAGAGTTTCAATTCTTTCTGCACATGCACCCTACTTATGATTTTAATCAAATGCTTAATTATTCACTCATTTGCATTCCCATTTCTAACCCCATCTTACCTTCCCAGTAATTCAAACTTGAGATCTCACTCTGATAGCATGAGACATAAGGTTTTGTTTGTTTGTGTGATATGGGGTGGTGCGGTTTGTGTTTTATTCTAACCATATATTTAAAAGTATTTGATTAATTAACACATATCTTCTTCAATTTAGAAACAAACAAAATATTGAGCATATACAACTTTGAGATATAAATGCTGTTAGATGGAGACAATAATATGACTCTGAAATGGGTAGTTGAAGCCTCAATATGCTTATCATCAAATAAATTTGTTAGATGTGACAGCGTAGTGGTATTTGCATTATAATTCCCGTGAAAAACATTATTTTGTTAAACAATTCTTGATCTAGCATGAATCTGGGGTGGTATATCTAGAGGCATAGCCACAGGAACATAAAAGTAAGATAGTATTCGGTACAACATGATGTGATGTAATGATAACAAACTCAGTTTCCTTCTGGATTTGATTTCCTATGAAGACGAAGAAAAGAAACAGGCTCCTGGACTGCATGATCTTGAACATACCTAGATCATAGAACTACCTAGACTACTTCGTATTTGCTCATAATAGTGAGAAGACGTTATAGGAAGGATGCTGAAAGCTGGAGAAAAGCGTAATAAATCATTAAATAACAGCAAATGCTTAGTTCTGATAGATTGCAATATGCTTCTAGCTGATAGTTGAGTTCTTGACATAGTTATGTTTGTTGTTGTGCATCCACACTTTGAGAACTCTTCTCTTGATCCCCAACTCTTGACAAAGCCCTTGCACAACAGATTCTTCTAGCTTTTGCATTTTCCACCCAGCTTTCTCTGCGAAGTTCAACATCTTTTGTTTCTGTTCTTCTGTGAACTTGGTCCTAAACCTCTTTCTCAGCTTCTCAACTGGTCTAGTGGTCAGTATCCCACCTCCAGTATCTTCTTCCTTGTCATCGGATTCTGAAGTGATTGCATTTGCTCCACCATTTTTGTAGGAGACTACCACTTGGTGAGGTGGTGGTGCCCTTGAGGAAATGAACGAACTTGTAGGGTACCCTTGTGGCGGTGATCCAATAATGCCATTATGATGGCCCGAAATGAGTCTACCACTCCCAATATTGCTCATGATAGGATAGTGATGATGGCAGTCATATGAACATTCACCATCTATCTCTTTCCTGTGGAAGTTTCTATGGCAATTGCAGGCTGAGCACTTGAGGGCTTCAAGGCTGCCTTCTTCTCCTCCTGGTATGAACTCACCACACCCATCTGTTGCATTCCCACCAATAGCGGCTGCATGGTTTTTGAGGCATTCCTTGTACCTCACCACTTTCTTGTAGGGCCTTTGGTCCTCCTGCTGGCTTGAAGGGGAATGTTCATTGGTGGTAACTTGAGCTGCTGCTGAAGTGACAGTGTGGCTGTGGCCATTTCCACCTGCATAACTACCATTCCTTGAGATTGGCATGTCCTTTTGTAGGCTAGATTCATCCATCCTTTATTCTTATTTTTGGTGCTCCTTCCAACCAAAGCAATTGAGTGGAAATTGTACTCTTTTCTGGGATTTAAGGACTTTGGCAGTTAGTCACCTCATTCACTAGCTCGCTCTCTCTCTCCTTTGCACACGCATACAAAAAAAAAGATAATGATACTTATGGTGGCCAAGACTTGAAATCTTCACACACAGATGCTAAATTTTTCTCTGTATTTTATTTCCCAAGAAAATGGAAAGAAACCAAAACAAGTGACTCATTTAGAAAAGCCAGTGACGGGAGTAAATGCCCAAGCCGTGGAAAACTGACAGAATGGGGCTGATGAGGTGAACATGATCGATGAAGATGGGCCAAAGACTGATTGAGAAAACCTATAAAAACATTGGATGCTATTGGAAATACATGCTCGGCTTAAATGTATCTGACGGGAAAAGGATAGGGTGACAGACAAAAAGGACGGATGACACACATTCACCACTATGTGCTTTTATTAATACAAGAAATTAGTGATGAAATTTGCAAGTGAAGCAAAGAAACTCATAACTAGAGCATATATATACATTTATTTATATAACTAGAGGAACTAACGGTACTTCTAGGCTATATGGTAGTGATTAATTTATGAAGAAAGCCGAGGGAGAAAGACAAATATGAGAGAGGTTAGCAGCAAAAATAGAATTAAAAACTGGGATGGTTTTGCTTTCTTTGCTTGCACTATCAACAATATCGCAATTAGCTTTTAGGGCATGGACAGGCCAATCTCAGAAACACACTTCAATTGTTTGGTGGAAATAGTAAGCAAGAAGAAATGGAAGACATGATCTGTGCCTGTCAGAAAGTGTCAGGTCAGATATATAGAGGCTGATATAAATGTCATGCAAGTTGTTGTTTCAGCAACAACTACGAAATTAATGAGATTAAAGACCCTTTTCCTGCATGAGATTTCAGGTATGATCTTAAGGAAGATCTTGTTAATCTGATAAAAATACAATCACTATGGTGAATTTAAAGCTTAGTTTAATGAACTAAACCATGGTAAATTAATTAATCATCAAAGATGAGCTGCTAGTGTAATAATCTTGAGATTCCAGTAATTGGCATTGAGCTGGCTTCCTTTCGCCTTCCTATTATGCATGTAATCATTATAGTCTAGAGAGGTAGATCTTAATGTTAGTGCATTTTTTTCTTAGCTTTAGAGAAGTCCTTGTCCCTTCCATCATAACATATTGACAAAATCTTAGATGCCTATATATATATATGTATATATATATATAGCATGAATGAGTGAAACTTCCTTGCCTTTCTCCCTGTGTCGAGTTCTCCATTTCTCAAGTCACAGTACTAACCTGGCCTCACAACTGTGTAAAAAGAGAATTAACTTGTCTGCAACAAGGTTTTTTTTTTTTCCTCAAACCAGCGATTTAAATAGTTGAAAATGTCATTAAATCCAAACAGTAGTGTTCATAGAATATTTATTGGTGCTTATGCATAACCAGCTGCTAGCTAATTAAATTTATCTCCAAGTCTCGCACCATGTAGAAATGAAATTAATGAATGATAGTTGGCAAAGGTGGTTTCCATCTCCATTAATAAGATTCAATACCATTCTGGTTCTACTGCCATAGACTGAGCAATTGACTCTCTAACAAGTACAGTTCAACAACTTGAGCTAACATAAGCAAAATTAGGGTTCATAATCAATCTCAAGTTTGAATGAACTAACCATTTATTTATATAATCATAGAACTATAAGCCTTGCAAACGGAGTTGAAGTGGCTCAAATCACCATTTAATCTATTTACTTATGAAACAGAGAGGTGGGTTTGTCTCTTTATATGTTGCTGAGGCAACATAGCTCAAGTGGTGAAATGGGAGACTTCAAGGAAGTGTGTGCTTGGTAGCGTCTTAATTTTTATGATTGTAGATTGAAAAAAAAAAAAACCCTATAAATTACAACTCTCGTAATTAATGCTGGCTAAAGATTCCAGGTTCCTGCCTAACTGGATTCCATTATCCAAAAAAAACCAATAATGAAGCTACATGTTTTGGAACATTTTAAAGAGGATTAAGCAAGGTTTGTTAAGGTGTTAAGGAGGAGAATTAAAGAATAGTTAGACTTATTTGTGTATGCTACAGGAGTAAATGGCAGTGGTTCCAGTTGTTGTTTTCATTTAAAGATGGCAGGATGACCTGAGCCAGTGACCAGGGCACTGGAGTAAATGATAACCACTCATATATTTGGTAGGGCAAATTCTAAAACCATCCTCCGCACCATGTCTTTGTTTCATTCATAGTCTGCGTGGAAGTAAAATTGTTCCTGTTTTCTAAAGTATTTTTTATATTAAAATATTTTTTTTTTAAAATAATGTTAAAATTAGAATATTAAAACAATCCAAAACATATAAAAAAATTATTTTTTAATAAAAAATTAATTTTTTAAGAACACCATGAAACATATTAAAATAACTCAAAACATAAAGAATAAAATTTTAATTAAAAAAATTAATAACATGATCCAAATATTCTCTTAATTTTGGTTTGTTATGATAATAAATAACCATCTTGAATATATATATATATATATATATATATAAAGATTATTCAATAACTCACTTACCAATAGGTAAATTAGTTTTTTTTTTTTTTTGCATTGACATAATTTTTTATCCATTAATCTTGACAAGCTTTCCCTTTACTTAATTGTATCTTCAAGATACATGATATTTGTATAAAAAAACTTTTTAATTAAAATAATATATTAAAATTATTTGAAAAATACATAAATAACATTAATTTAATACTTCTTAGATGAAATAATTTGAAAAGTACTTTAAAAGAAGAATTAAATCGTATTACCAAATGAATCATAAGCCCTTTTTATATTATTAAAAAGCGTGTATTCTATACAAAGGTGTGAGTTTTTTTACATTACAAGTAGTTGTTTTTGATTAAAAAAAATACAAAATTAAAATAAAAAGTATATATTAACATGAGACATACAATTATCAATGGCTAGAGATATTGTGATCGTTTCTGGAAAGCCAATATAGAACACATCTCACAGTCATGGTAGTAACGAAAAACTAGTATATACTATTATGAAATTAGTTTCACATAGTTCTCAAGGAAATTAATACAGTAATATATATCCCTCTTGGAGCTAAAATAATAATAATAAACTCAAGGTCTCTTTGCTCTAATATTATAATAATGCAAAAGGCAGGACAGAGGACATAGAGACATGCTTAGGCTTCTTCATACAATAAGGTGTAAGATGTTGCTTGCAAGCCAGGAAATGGACATAAAGGAAGCTCTGAGGTAGCTCCTACTCTACTTTAATCACTGTCTTTCTACTCTATTATGGAGTTCATTAATGGTGTCTTAGGTCAAAAAGGCTACACTTTGCCAACCTTAAACAACAATGTCTTACTGCTTCTAGAACCTGTAAAGATTCATGTCAATTGTGCGCGATGATCCTTCATTGCTCCAGCCATTTTGGTTAATTATTGCAGTCCAAATTCATCATCAGATGGTAAATTACAACACCCCACCTCCTCATATATCATAAAGTTTCTTGAATCATTCAAGAATCTAAACATCTGATGAGAACCTAAGAAATGTCTTTGATGTTCTCAAAACCATCCCCTAATTTCTTAAAAATATTATAGGCATTTTGGATACAAAACAGACAATTTTGTAATGCCTTGGAACTTCTGGTATATTCAACCTGCTCTGGTTAAAAAAATAAAAATAAAACCCAAACATGACGCGGAAACATTAGGATTTGGAACAATTCAACTTTCTTTCTGTATCTTTCACCTTTTTCAGTTAAAGGAAACAGATGGAAGGCATGGTGATCCCCAAACCCAGGTGATGATCCTGAACCTTTGATATCACTTGTTTAGGGATTTTCTCATATATCCAACTTCTTGTTCAAAGATAGAGATATGCAGAGCCAGGCTTGGGAGGAGACATGTCCCACTTTGATTCACAAACCCGAAGAAAATGAAACTAGAGCAAATGGAAGGTTGTTAGGGCACAGCAATAGAACCTAGTATTCTTTTTTCCTTTTTATTTTTAAAGCAAGATTAAGAAGAAAAAAAGGAGTTGGAAAACACAGGTTTCATTCTTGAATTTTCTTATGCACAAATCCAAACAAGTCTTCTAATGCATAAATGTGTGTATGAATACAACACTTATTAAATTCCCATACAGTAGCTCTGCCCTGCCACTCCCGAAAACAAATGCAATACAACACTGGATTTCGAACTATCTATTTTCAGTGTAAAAGTGGAATGTGTTCACAATGTTCGGTTTATTTAGCAGCTGTAAACTTGTAAGAAGCATACGAAAGAGTACCATTGCCCCAGCTATGGTGCAATAGTTTCGCCTTGGCGTTTTCACCTGCAGCTCCCATGGCTACATGCAATGGGTAGAAGTGGTCTGGCCAAGGATGAGCCTTCTTTCCATACGGTGCCCTTGAGTCATAGTGATTAACATCTTCATATCTTCACAAAAAGAAAAAACTTGCTAAGATGAAAATCAAACTGTGGAAAATGATAGCATCCTCAATTAAGATGACAAAGTGGGAAGTATTTTCATGCCCAAGTAATAGAATAAATTGAAAAATCCACAGAATTGATCATGCTAAGCCCGTTTTAAACATGGAATGAAATTCTCAGCAGCTATTCTATGAAACAACAGCTCAAATTTAAAATGCTACCCAAATGATGATTTTATCTGCAATATGTAGTTTACGCAGAGAAAAAATTGAACATAATCTTGGAAAAACACATCTAAATCCTAATTAAAGAGAATTCAATCGCTTCAATCATCAAGAGTAGAGTTGCCCAGAAGAAAACAAGCCATCTTTTTGAACTCGCAGGATGACAGCTACTCAAATTATTCACTTCAATCATTAAAAGTAGAGTTGCTTAGAAGACAAAAGGTGATCGTTCTGAATTCACAGGATGGCTGCAACTCAATGAAACAAACACGCACATAATTTCCTAATCAATCACAAACTCCGATACGACTCGATATAACACCAAAGACCTCAAGAACTACAAATTGGAAAATGCCCAAGACAGATATTTTTAGAACTAGAAATTATCGAGAGAGTTATAGTTGCAAAAACTATAGCCCTGCCTTCTAATGCATAGACCCTACCACGTGAGTGCATGTGTTCCATCAATTCCACAAAGACTCCATCAATTACAGGATGAATCTATATATACATGTTGTCCTAAACTGCACGTATTAGAGTATACTATAAGCAAAGAATTTTCCAATGAAAAAAATTACCTTCCTTCAAGAAGAGCATTTTTAAGCCAAGTATCAAACTGCGAAGCCCATGAAGGAACAGGACTGCCATCGGGTTGCATGGCCCCCAAGTTGTGAGTAGTAGCTCCAGATCCCATGACGAGGATACCTTCCTCCTTGAGAGGGGCCAATGCCTTTCCCATGTTATAATGGTAAGTTCCATCTCTATCTGACTGAATTGAGAGCTGGCACACTGGAATGTCAGCCTCGGGGTACATGAACATCAGAGGAACCCATGTGCCATGGTCAACTCCTCGTTTTTTATCTTCATGAACATGCTTGAAGCCATTTTCCATGAGCAATTCCTTCACCCTCTTTGCCAATTGTGGCGCACCTGGTGGTGTATATTTGAGCTGGTAGAAGGGGAAAATTATTGGAAACATAAATAAAAAGATCCAGTTAACCAAGAAAAAAAGAGAGAAAAGTTCCAACCCAAGAATCCTAACTAATTGGTTTGGGGCCAACTACATATATCTATTTTCTCCGATGCCATTCCTATTTGTAGCCAAACTTCCTGTGAGATGTTCTGTTCAAATTTAATATAATTCTATACATGTATACATCTGAGTCGCTATAGAAATAGTCTATCATCAATAAGAATCCAAGGACTTTCAAGACCTCTTCACTTCATAGGCTAGAAAGATCTACCACTCTTATAATCTTACTCATAATTGAATTAATTCTTCGAGGTAAGAATATTTCAACAGATTAATAACTTTCCAATGCAGGAGAAAGCTACACAGAACATCGGCCTTACGGTCTAAAACTCTTAGATACTACACTACATCTTCAACATTTTAATCACAGTTTCAACATTCAACTTCAATTTCAATTTCAGACTCCAAATCACACAATTAGATCATACAAATGAACTTATTCTTTTTCCTAAATATCTGATCATATCACTCTCAAAAGTTAATCAAGTTACAACTAGGGCAAAGTCTGACTAACGCACATGAGGAAAAACACTTCAAGAACCAACAAGCAGAAAACCTTTCAAAGAACATGCATCTGCATAAAACAAATTACTACTCTGATGGGTATGTCCAGCGTTTGACCATAGTTATGACAGTGAGTTTTAGCTTCAAACATGAAAAAGAAGCAATTGGCCCACACAAATCAACCGAGGACATTCTTCTACCTAAATATCTGATCACAAAATCTTAAGAGATTAATCAAGCTAAAATCTGACCAACCCAGATAAACAACAAGCAGATAATACCATGCAACTTTAAAAGGTGTATGTTAAACGTTTGATCATAGACTTATAAATGACTTTCTGCTTCAAAAACAATCAATCAAAGACATTCTTCTATCCAATGTCAGATCATAAGCACTAAAAAACCAATCAAACTAAAACCTCAGCAACCCAAATAAGAAGAAAAAAAAAAAACAGAACACTCTAAGGAATCAAGTACCTGGTACATGGGTTTGGGGAAGCCATAGAAGTCATAAATGGTGTCATTAATATTAACAACATTAACTGTTGGTTCTTTGGTGTCCCAATGTCCAGAGATAACAAGAATGGCTTTAGGCCTTTCTTTAAGAACAGTTTGTTGCCATGATTTCAAGAATTGCCTCGCTGGTATGCTTTCATCGATCGCCATCATTGGGGATCCATGAGAGATATAGACCGTGTCCATCAAACCCTTCTTGCAAAAAGAAAAAAAACAAGTGTTGTCTTTTGGATTCAATGAATGAAACTAACGCATCAACGACTAGAATAGGTTCTCTTCTTCCAGAGCATGTACATCATATAGACCTTGCTCATGTGGATGATGTCCTTGCTGACGTTATCTTTGTTGAATAGTCAATTTCACATCTGGTCTCCAATCTGGTGTTTTTTCTAATATGTGGTCAGCAGTCAATTTGGCATCTGGCTAGCAATCACAACTCTACACTACCGTGTGTTCATGATGATATGGCTTACGAGGAATCCGTGTATGTGGACTGCATCTTGATCCATGTTCAATATAAAGCTCTCTCTGCCTCTGAAAAATTGTGCGAATAATGTTTCTGCCGGTGTTGTTTATAGGAATGCATTTTTATTTTTTTTAGACGGGGGAGAGAAAGCGTGTGCTTGTCGTCTTAAGACCACCTCGATGCATTAGGTGTTGACCTAACCCCAACCCCTTCGTGAGAGCACGCTTCTCTATTAAAATAAATTCTTTTTTTATCATTTACTCAATTTATTATTAATTAATTTATACTAAAATCCCTTGTAATTTAACTATAACAATGAACAGTAATATACTTTGTTGTTTTTTAATTTGATCCTCAAAGATTATTTTCTTCAATCTCATTCTCCAAAATTAGACTTTATTAATTTGCTTAGTTTCACTTTTTAAATAATTATCTTAATCTCATTATTTGAATTACACAGGTTAATTTAAATTATTTTTTATTGGTTTTTTTCTTTACTTTACCATTTAAAGTTAGGGTGATAAAAAATTTAACTTTAAATTTTTTATTTTTTTATATAAGACCATCACAGTCTTGTAATTCGAGTCATGGGTTAGCCTAATTATCTTAGGGTTCTTTTGTTTTTTTATAATTGAATGTTTTTTTTAATTTTATTTTTCAGTATTGAATTGATTAAAAATTAAATTTTATAATTTATTTTGATTTGTTTTTTATGAAGTTATTCTAACCTTATAACTCGGGTCACGGGTTTGGTAGTTAACTTGGATTGACTTAGATGATTTTTTTATGTTTTTTATTTTATTTTTATCTTGTAACATTTGGATTAACTAGAAATTAAGTTTCGTAATTTGTTTTGATTTTTTTATAAGGTTATCTTAATCTCATGATTTAAGTTTAACAAGTTAACCCGAGTTGATTTATATTATTTTTTAATTAAAATTTATTTTCAATCTCATCTTTCAACATCGAGTTTATTGAAAATTAGGCTTAATAATTTTTTTATTTTTTTATAGGATTTTAGAGTCTCATGACCTAGGTCAGAGATTAGCAAGTTAACCTGAATCAATATAAATAAATCCAAATTGATTCAATGTGTTGATGTCTCAATATTTTTTTTAAAAAATATCATTGTGGAATTGTATTAAATTGTGGTCATGCTTTTATCACAACTTTCTCGAAATTACTACTTGGAGCTCATGTCAATCTATTCAAGAAAACTAAAACAATTAAAATGCTTTTATTTTTTTTTGCCGGAAAGAGTCATGGACAAACTCCAATTACAACTTTCATCCATCAAACATTACCCCTTGAAGCCCCACAACAAAAAAGTTATTTCATTGTAATGCCCGCTGGATGGGGACTAATTGGAGATTTATTTTTTGTTTGAAGAGCCAATTGGAATTAAATGATAGTTGGGGGATCAGATATTCAATAAGCTTTAGGGATTTAACTCTTTTATATTTCTTTCTTCATCTAGAAGTTCTCGATGTTTTTCTGGATTTTAGCGCAGCCATATGGGATATTTGAGTGTTTTAGTCGATAATATACTAATTAATTAATTAATTAGTAATTGATTAAAAATTAAATTATTATCTACACAAGTATTAATTCGTCTTAAGCAAGACTTTCAATGTTGAAAAACAAAATTACGTGATGCAAATTGATCACTATAAAATATATTAAATTAGCATAATGGGATGTTCATTGTTTGAACATGTCAATATTTCCACGTACCCAATCAGAAAGATCGAACAACTATTGCGCACACACACACACGTGTATATATTTAATTACGTCTTTTTATATATTTAATTTGATCTCAAAAAACACAACAATTCACGAGTCTACCGGCATGTTCAAACCCGGCTAGTTCAAGCTTGATCAAAATTATTCTAGAGTCATACTTGTTGCTATTTAAAACAAAACCACTCTAACAATGAAAAAACAAATCTAACAAAACTATCAAAAAAATGAAATAATTAATTTGGGAAACATCAAGATTAATTGTTTTTATCTTATGAGAGAAGTCAACATATATATATATATAAAAGGAAATACATATAAATTATTTTTCAAGATTAATCATTAATTTATATATATATATATATTAAATTAACAATAAAGTTTCAATCCAAATATGTAACATAAAATATATAAAAATAAAATTTAAAGTATATAAAAATAAAAAAAATAAAAAAAATTACATTATTGAAGTTGCATCCTTCGATGTTTTGTGAAATATAATTCATTTATGTTCAAATACAAATCAATATCTTTAACAAACTCTCATTTATGTAAACCATTATAGAATCTGTTAAGAACTCCTTTTTCATTTCTTTTCGAAGCACAATTTTAACATGCATTGAAAGTTGTTTAGAGAAGTGAGACTTCGCACATGCATCAAAAGTGCACATTTAACCTGATTATTAGCCTTTTCCAACATTTAAAACCTTTACTAATAAATGTGGAATGACGAGGCACTTTATTTTCAAAGAGAAAGTAAAAAGAAAAAAGAAAACATTGCATCATTTAATGGAGAGTGCTCTAACCAAAAAAATTGATCAAATCAAGTGTATTGAAATCGACAATATTGTCTTCCAAGATCAACCATCGGATACTCTACTATATTAGATTGATATGGATCCATTTTGATGTAAACTCTTCTAATTTTATTTTATTTTTATTAATAGAATGTTGCTATAATAAAAATCATTTTTCATGAACTTATTCAATGAATAAATATTAACATCAATTTCAACTTTTTAAGATTTAAAAAGAGATTGATCACTACGATTTGAGATATCAATATTAAATGAAGAATATTCTTTATTAATTAATTTTTGTTCACTTTAAATTTTTTCTCTCTTGCTTTTTTAATTTTTCATTATAATTTATAATACATTCAAGTATAGAAGATTAGCGAAAGCAAGTGCAATAGTAATGACATAGGAGGATATTCATGAAATATAAACTCCATGAGGATAAAATAATGTCATCTCATGATTTCAAGTAATTCTAACAACATGTTTAGCTTAGCCCATGTCCGACAATGTTAATTGCATAATGGCATTTATATTAGCAATTACGCTCCAACAAGCTTGATAAATTATAATTGAGATTTCCCCGTGCTTTCTCTTGATGGGAGGCGTGTGCCCCGTTCTTCTCTATCCAGTCTCCTCCTCCTCCTCAAGCACTGGGCATTTCCCACTCACCGAATCCTACTCTTACGCTCTCGCTCCTCTTTCTACAGAACCTTAGCAGTGCAGGGAGAGTATCGGAATATTTTGCCTGGGTTACAGCCCATCCTAGCCTCCGACGCTTCTCCGCCCTTGTGTGTGTGGGAGAGAGATTCTATTGTATATTTGCAGTCCTAGCACCTATCCTAAAAAAAACGTATTGTGTGAGTTTTTTTTTTGAACATAAGACATAGTTTATTATGAATTGTTATTGTAAAATTATTATTTTTTACCCTGTAATATTTGAAATAAGTTTGTCATGGTCATAAGGGTAATTTAGTTATTCTTACATGTCCTCCGGTCATTAAAAAATTGTCTGTGACCATATTTGTATTTTTCAAATTTTTTGCACGGTTAAAATATGATTTTACTTCTGTACCCAACAATTTCCTGAGTAATTCACAAAGAGTGATTTGATCATTTTAAAAATTTTAAAATGGTTAAAATACTAATTTACCCCAAAGGTATAAAAAACTAAATTTGTTGAGTGATAATTTTTTAAGTTTTTTTTTATATTTTTAGTTTAAAAAGCTATTTATTTATTTGAAAAAGTTGGGGTCGTGGCATGAACACATTAACAAGTGGATGTCATCCACTATGTTTAGTTTGATGACTAAACTTGTTCCTTTTCTTTATGAGGTGGCACGTGAAGATAAAAGAACATCATATCATTATCAGTGTTTATTTATTTTTCTCTCTCCCTCTCTCTCTTTTTTTTTAAAAAATACATATTTAAATTATCTAAGTGGTGGTCAAGTGGTAAGGATTTGGAATCAAGGGGTTTACTCCCTCTGGTTTCAGGTTCGAGTCCTTAGTTGCTTATATGATGACCACTGGAGGTTTACATGGTCGTTAACTTCAGGGCCCGTGAGATTAGTCGTGGTGAGCGCAAACTAGCCCGAACACCCACGTTAATAATAATAAAAAATGCATATTTATAATATCTTTAGATTTGTTAATTTCAATCCTTAAATTTTTTTTCTCATTATTTCTATTATAAAAATTTTAAGTATTTTTAATTTAATCCTTAAATTATTATTTATCATATATTATTTTTTCCAACTCAATCCTTATTTTTTTAATTTTTAAATATTTTTAATTTAGCTCTTAAAATAAATAATTTATGATTAGTGATGAGGATGCTTCGTGAAATTCTTTATACCATATTGAATAAGAAATATTTGAAATTGTTGGTTATAAGAAGATCCTATAATGTCGTTTCTGAATTATAAAAAGAACAAAATTTGAAAGCATCTTTTTGTAATGTATATAAATTTTTAAACTTTATGTTAGAAACTTATAATTTTTTGACTTTCTGGATCTTAATTAATTTAGTTATATACTTTTATTATTTTGCCCCTACAGGAATTGTATCCTGGATCAGTGCCTGCACCATCTCAATCACCCTATATCTCTATCATATGTATTGAAATTTATTAACAACAATACATAATATTTATTTTTAAAAAATAACACAAATTCATGACCACAAGAACTCCAGCAGCACTTGTAATGTTGAAGAAGATTTTATTTAGGCGCTGTAAACTGGTAGGAAGCATATGAAAGGGTGCCATCAGTCCAGCTGCTGTGCACTAAATTGGCCCTGGAATCTTCACCTGCTGCACCCATGGCTACGTGCAGTGGGTAGAAGTGGTCTGGCCGAGGGTGAGCCATTTTTGGATGTGGTGCCTTTGACTCGTAGTGATTCACATCTTCATATCTGCACCAAAAAGGATAATTAAAACTTCAATGGTGAAGATTTAATGAGAAGACACCAGACAAAGCGATGGTGGAACTAGAAAGTGTCAGCAACAAATACGAAACCAGCAAGAATCATGATCGTATCAAATCCCTCAGATAGTATTCGGCGGACAAAAGAGACGGAGACAGTAGGGGGAAGAGAGGGGACACGTTTCCCTCTGCTTCTATTTTGAAAAAGCACATAAATTTACTTCAAACTATTCCAGAGACACAGATTTACATTTGTATGTAGGCAAGCAGCATTTCCATTAATGCATGAAAGACAAAATCCATGACAGGATTGAGAGATTGTAGAGAATAATGCCACAAGAGAAACAAGCAACTTTCCGAGAAACATTTACCTTCCTTCAATAAGAGCATCTTTAAGCCAGTTATCAAACTCCAAAGCCCATGACGGAACAGGACTGCCATCAGGTAGCCTGGAACCCAAGTTGTGGACTGCAGATCCGGATCCGAGGATGAGGACACCTTCCTCTCTCAGAGGGGCCAAAGCCTTCCCCATGTTGTAATGGTGAGTGCCATCTCTATCGGATTGAACCGAGAGCTGGCACACCGGGATGTCAGCCTGGGGATACATGAACATCAATGGAACCCAAGCACCGTGATCAAGCCCTCGCTTCTTATCTTCATCAACATGCTCAATGCCAGAAGCCAAAAGCAATTCCTTCACCCTCTTCGCCAATTCTGGAGCTCCAGGTGGTGTATACTTGATCTGAGAAAAGCAAAATAGCATTAGAAAGAATGATTTGATACTGAAATAAACAAAGTCTTCGCTTGATCCTACCTAGACCCTAGTCCTGTTAAGAATTTAGATCAACAATCAATTACAGTTCTTCAAGTCTTGGATTGCCTTCACTTCCAAAACAAAATCACAAGACTTAAGAATTCATGGTAGGGTTAGATCCTGTTTGCTTCTACAGAATCGTCTTGATGTAACAATCATTTTAATTCAACAAATCAATAATGGCTTTAAGGGGCGCCTCAAATTCTACAAACTACTTACAGATCAGGAGCATGTTTACCATCAACACAAATTCAACAGTGAAATCGAAATGGAACATACACGATTTTATTTTTTCTTTAAAAAAAAAAAAATAACCTTCCTATCCATAAGGAAACTCATCTTCCTATCCATAGTTGCGTGAAATCAGAAGGCCCCAGATAACAAAATCTCGCAGAAATCTAAAAGCAAAAAACTTTGGAAGAAGGAATTGATCAGGAGTACCTGGTACAAGGGTTTGGGGAAGCCATAGAAGTCATAAATGGTATCATTTCGATCAACAACATTAACAGTAGGTTGTGCAGTCTCCCAATGAGCAGAAATAACGAGAATGGACGTTGGTTTCTCTTTGTAAACACCTTGTTGCCATGACTGAAAGAATTTTCTGGCAGGTACGGTTTCATCAATGGCAAGTGTTGGAGCTCCGTGCGAGAGATAAAATGTTTCCATCAAAGCCATTTATTAATTTGGTACCAAGAAAAGGAAAACCCAGAAAACAAAGACAGAAGTAGAACAAGACGAATCTCCTTCTTTCCTTATATAGAAGAGAAGAGATAGAGTTACACGCGGAGATGTGTACGGATGAGAGGGAAATGACTTGCTGAGGTAGTTGCTTACGCTGTTAAGCACGCACTGCAACATTCCGCGTCAAAAATATTCTCACATAAATCTTGTGTTTATCTTGTGCTTCCTAGTTATTCATACATGAGATGATTTTTGAAAAATATTTTTATTTATTTTTTTATGTAATTAAAAAAATATGTATTTGTATAAAATCTAACGTTTTTAATTTTTGAAGAAAAAACATATGTTTTGATGGATCAATTATTATTATTATTTGACTATTTTTTATATTAGTAGCCTGTTATTTAAATATATAAAGTAAAGACTATTCATATGAGTTTATTTTGTGCTAAGAATATATTTTTTAGTCTAAACTTCATATTTTTAATTTATGATTGTTTTCTTGATTTAATGAAAACATATTTTATTTATCAATTTTAAAAAAAAATTATCATGATTTATAATAAAGAAAGTCTTAATAATTTTTTTATTTGAGATAATTATGTAAAAATTTATAATAAAAAATAAAAAGATCAAAAATTATTTTATTGGATATTCAAGATCACATTTAAGAAATATATATAATAATTAGTGAAATAATTACTAATATTATGCTATAATCTTATTTGAAACAAATTGAATAATATTTTAAATATAGTTTTAATTTTTTTATATATGGTAAATTTTAATCAAAATTTAAGAAAAAATAATTAAAAGAGTATTAAAGAGGGCAAACATGTAGATCCACGTGCTTGGCCCAACAAAAAAAAATGCTTACGCGCGCGTCGCCTTGCCCCATCATCTCAAGTTCTGTTTGGCAACTCAGCAACCTTTTCCAAGTTGTTTTTTTCCTTTCCTCCTAACATTCACAACGAATTCTATCCAAAATCCAGAAGATATCTGGAAATTTCGAGATCTTCCCTCCAGAGCATTTTGTTATCTGGAAATTTTGGAGCTAACCCCCCTTTATTTAATGTTAGATTTTCATTGCCAAATTTGAAAGTTCATCCCTTTTTTTTATGTGTTCATTGATAAAAAATTTCCAATTAAAAAATTAGATGAAGGGCTAAATATAAAAAATTATATTTTTTATTTTTATTTTTATTTTTTTCTAGTTTAACATCTCACTATCTTAGCTGTTAATCCCATGAAAAGCGACTTGTGCATTTACACGTAGAAATGATAAAAGCAAATGTCTATCGACTAACAATTATTTTTATAGTTGTTGACTAACAATTTATTTTGAAAAAATAAGAGGAAAGAATTTATAAATTTTATATTGTGCCTCACCCTTCTCTTGCATTTAAAAAAACAATAATTAATTATTTTTCAGTTAATTAATAACATCGATTGTGCTAATTAGCTGAAATTAAAAAATATGCTTGTTTAAAAGTTTTTTCTATTTTCTCTTTTATATCTCTTGATTTTTTAGACCTTTTGTTAATTTTATATTTGTGATGATTTTTATTTCTTTGTTATTTTATGTTTTTGATATGGTTAAGAAATATAATTTTTTATTTATATTGTTATCTTTGATAAAATTAAAAGGAATCAATAATGGTAGTTGATATTAATAAAAATATAAAATGACATGTTTAAAATTTATTTTTAATTTGAAGTCAATTACATTTTGTTTTGTTGAAAATACAATTAAAACAGTATATCAATCCTCTTTTAGTTTCAAAAAGTGATCAATATGTTAGAACAAGTAGGAGACAATGTTTATTATTAATTCACATATATGAAAACTACAAAATTGATAGACATTGAATGCGAGCTTCTTTTACACTTATAAGGTTTTAACTTGAGTCTTTTTTTTTTAATGTAGATGGATTCAAATTTTCCAAGTTCTTTTACTAATTTTCTCATGAGTGAGTTAGAAAATATTTTATCTTACCCAGGTAATTCTAATCAATTAATTGAAGACTTAACATTCTTGAATTTAAATATCTATTTAGCAAAAACATCACAAAGAAGTAAAAATTTATCACTAGAGAAAGATTATTTACTTGTCTTTGTATGGCTAAATACAAGCACAGATCCAATTATAGGAGTTGAACAACAAACAAAATAGTTTTAGGCTCGAGTACATATTTACTTTGTAAAGAATGGAGGAAACTTGAATAATTATTCTCAAATAAGCATCTCAAGTAGATGGTAAGAAATAAATAGAGAAGTCGATAAATTTGTTGGATGTATTAGTTAAATTAAAAATTATCAGCAAAGTGGAATGACTAAAAAATCAAGGGTAATTTTAATATTTATTTTCATATTAAATTATTTAACACATATTTTAACATTATTTAATTTCTCTAATTTTTTACTAGATTAATGATGCTTGACAAATATATATTTCTTGCATTGGTAAATGATTTCAGTTAGAACATTATCGAGTGATCTTAAGAAAAGAACCCAAATGACAATTTAGACGTGCAAGTCAACATCAAAGGTCAAATAAGAAACAAAAAGGTCATGTTAATACAAGTTCGGCTTCATCAGCTCTATCTACCCCTGATTTTGTTAGTTTAAAAGAAAACAGTGAACTGTTAATTTATTAAAATAGACCAATTGGTCAGAAAGTTGTAAAGGAATGACTTAAACGTAAATAAGAAAAAGATAAAGTTGAGGAGGTAATAAATCTCTTATAACAATTTAGTGATACTTTAGTTGAAATTGAGGATCAAAAGAAACAAGATAAAAAAATTATATTAGAACAACAAGCTATAATGATTTAACAAAGTTAAGAAAAATAAGAATTAGACAGGATTGAAAAAGAAGAACAAATTATAAAAATGGATATTTCTAATTTAGATCCAATTTCTACAACTTATTTTCAAAATAGAAAGTTAGAAATTATGCAAAAGAGGGGTTTTAATTTTTAATTAATTAGATTTATTTATATTTTTAATGTAATGTATTTTTAATTAAATATACAGATATTTCTTAGTTATTTTAAATATATTGTTATAAAAGTGATATCAATTCATAATTTTTTTTTGAAGTTCTTCTAACACTTAACAATAATATGTAGGCTTAATTAACTTAAAAGATAACAACCTTTAATGAAAAAAAAACATAAAAAACTTGAAACTTATGATAACATAAGAAGTTCAAATCTAATGATTTTACTTATTGCTATATTGTTCCTATAAATGTTCAACTAAATTTATTTGTAGTTAATAGCTGATTGCTCTATCTCTGGTTCGATTATGAGTTTGAAGAAATCATATAATTCTAATATTTCACCATGTGACAATAATATAAAAGAATTGACTTCATGTTCATGGTCAGATACAAGGTTCATTGCTTCTTTATCCTCGATAATCATATTATGCATTATTATACAAGTTTTTATAATATTTGCAAGTGTTTTTTTATCCCAGTATCAAACAGATCCATATACAATTACAAAAAGAGACTGGAGCACCCCAAATTCTCGCTCCACATCCTTTCTTGCAAACTCTTGCTTTCTTGTAAAATATTTTCTCTTTTCTCCTAATGGCCTTGAGATTATCTTAACAAAGGTTGACCAATTAAGGTCAATCTTATCTGCTAAATAGTATCCCATTGTATATTCATACCCATTAATTGTATAATTGACAAAAGCAGTTCGATCTTCAGCAAGTGTAGCGAAGATAAGTGACCAATCAAGAATATTAATATCATTTAATGATCTAGGCATTCCAAAAACGACATGCCATATCCAAAGATCTTGTGAAGTTACTACTTTTAGAATTATAGTTGGTTTACGACAATTACTAGTATATATCTCACGCCATGCAATTGAGCATTTTTTCTATTTTCAATGCATACAATCAATGCTTCCTAACATCACTAGAAATCCACGTTGCTCTCCAATTGATAATAATCGACAAATATCAACCTCGTTTGTTGCCCTTAGATACCAATCACCAAAATATTAAGGTATATGAGAATATTTATAGATGGAATATTTTTTCAAATTTTGAAATCTCAGAATGTTTACGATTAATTTTTTTCCATTTGAAATTTTAAAATTTAAAATGTTGGTAGTCATTTTTTTCAAAGATTGAATTTTTAAAAAAATTAAAAATTAAAAATTAAAATATTCATGGTTTTTTTCAAAGTTTGAAGTTGAATTTACTTTTAAAAAATTAAAATTTTAAGTGTAAGATTTAAAATTAAAAATTAAAAATATTCATATAAATAAATTTTAAATTATATCTCTTAGCTTTCATATTACTTCATTAATTTTATATTATTTTTATAAATTACTTATATTAATTATATAATTAATAACATCATAATTATATTGTATATAAAATATCTAAATTAATTATATAATTATATTAATAACATCATGATTTAACATGAAATATATTAAAATATAATTTGCTTTTCTAAATAGTTGTTTACCATTAGAATGCAAATAATAAAAAAAGTTATATTTATAATATTTAGAAAGCCATTTTATCGATTTGGCTCTTTAATATAACATTTCTCATTGAGATGCTCTTATGATTTCCTTGAGACCTATAATTACTAGGTTTTTGTTTAGTCTTGTTCATACCATTACACATGTATCGGTGCTTGTGAGCTTTCTTAGTTTTGAAAGGATATGGCCTGTACTTGTTGGAATCTTCACTCCACTTCTCAAAACACTACTTAGAGGTTTTTGTTCTCTAAAGTTGTTTGTTTTCTTGGTTTGTGATCCTGTTTTTAATTTGTGGGTTTCATATGTTAATTGAAAATTTGAAAAATATAAGTGTCATTTGATAGAGTTTAGTGATTTAGAATGTGTTTATACAAAGTTAAAGGTAATTATGCAGGTAATTTCTAATTATCGCAGGTAATTAGTAATTTTAATTTGTTGTTAGCATTGTAGATCAAGAAAGAAAAGAGAGTTACAAGAGAAGAGGATTCAGGATATTCATCTGCGAGTACTTTTTTAATATACGAGAAAGATAGAAGGACAATAACAACATATATAACTTAAAAAACTTAATTAGTGAAAATTAAAAATTACATATATAAATTAAAAATTCATAATTTATTTCTTTGAAAATAAGGCTAATGAAGTCTTCCTCCCTAAAAGCTTACAAGACTTTTAAAAAGGTTATAAAAGCCTACCTTTAACAAGAAACAAATATGAATCTTAAATGAAGAAAATAAAATTCAAATTCAAATTCAAATTCAAATAATATTAAAAATAAATTGTGAAAAATAACAAAATTTATTCAAATAACAATTTATAAGTCTGACTTTGAGACCTCTAACATATTGTAAAATTATATATAGAATCGCTTGAAAAAAATTAAGTTTCATCTAATAGTCAAATTTTATATTATCATCATTTTAAGAGATGTTATTTTGATTTGACATAACCAAACCTTCTTTTAAAGCTAAACATGTTTTATTGATTCATAAAAACATTAACTACATCATGCACATAGAGTTTACCTAGAGCATATCATCACCTAATTGTGATGGATTATCACCGTAATACTTAAAATCTTTAGTTTTTATAACCCGATTCATCATTTTCCTTTAAAAAAAAATCTTGAGATTTAGACTTTGACAACAAATTGTTTATGATTACCTGCAACATACTATGAGAGAACATCATTATGTTACAAAACTATTCCATTTAAAAGATTACTTCATGAGTGGTGACTGACATGACCAAGAGTTTGATGTCTTATCCCAAGTGCAGGAGTATTGAAGTAATAAATAACCCAGCAATATCGAGATCAAACAATAGGGAGGTTAATTGTATAAATTATAAACAACAATTATAAACAATAACAACAACAACAATACTAATAGTAGTAGTAATAATAATAATAATAATAATAATAATAAAGAAGTTGATGTGAACTTTGAGATGGAGGATCAATATAAGAGTTAAATAATGATAACAACAAATATCAAGGTTAGAGGATCCACTAATGGTATGTCAAACAAGTATAGTATAAACTCTTATTATTCAATTGAAAACCACACACAAATGATATTTCAATTAGATTATAAATTATTAACATGATTATATTAGTTATATTATTCGATTAATACTAATACTTGTAAATATTATCAAGCATTCATGATTATAACTTATGTTAACAACAAATCAAGTTCCTTTCATGGCTTAAATTTTGGCTATACCATACAGTATAGGCTATGAAAGTGCCAAGTATTTGTTGTACCAAGTGTTATACAACATAAATCTAGCTTAGTCATTTAACAAGCGAAGTATTAAAGAATGTACAAGATAACAAATACAAAACATATTAGTATTAAACATTAAAGTCCATATTAAGTTTACTCTATATTTATTCTTACACCATTAGTGTAACCTTTTCACCTTGACATAATAAACTTAGCTCAACATAATAAAAGAAAGAAAAATAAATAAACAAAATAAGAACATAAATAGGATAAAAGTTAACTAAGTAAAGGAAAAGAATTGAAAGGCATAAACTTGATATTAATAAAAGCAAAACTTAAGCATTACAAAATTATAAAGAGAGAAAGAAAGAGCATGATTTTGATCTGGAAACCAAGATGCCTAAATGCATGGAAAATGCTTCCTTTTGTAGGCTAAAATTAGAGACTATTGATTTGATGGCTAATTGATGAGTGGGTGACTAATTCTTGACTTAGTGAGAATTCTTATCTTCTCTTCTCTGCCTAACATATCATTGATAACATCAGAATTGAGCATTTCAAAACATGAAAGTTATAGAAAATTATCTCATCTTTTCAAGAAAAAAAATATAAAAGTCATTTGGACTCTTGGAACTCTAGATATGGGCTAAACTTTAAATAGTATTTGAGCTGCAGTACAGATTCAAACTTCTTCCTTGTTGCTATAATTTGGACTTGAAAATGGTCTTATTAAATCTTAGGCTCTATAAAAGTTGTAGGCCTATGTTTTTATCTTTCCATTCATATAAAGTAGACCTAATTTGATATCTGCAACTCCATATATGACTCAATTATCGAACAATGTTTCGGTTTTGACTACACTGATATCTCTTTTCTAAGTTTGACCATCTCTTTATGTTTTTAATTTCAGTTTTTGAACTCATCAATCAATTCTTTTATTTATATGATAGGCATGCATTTAAAATGAACATTTACTATAAATTAAATGTATCTTATATTGTTAGATATGTTAGTATAAAACATGTTTTAGTTAAAGAGTTATCAATACTTCAAGTGCAAAATGATGATATAAAACCTTGATAAAAACACATTTTCAAGTACTAATCAGTGACTAGCATAAAAAATATGGGTTTTAGTCCTGTTCTGATGACTAATGTTTAAAAACTATAATTGGTTGACCACTTCAAGATGACTAAGATGGTAGTGATTACTGAATAATATTTCAAAACAGTCATGAGAATTAATGCTGTTGTTATTCCTCAAATTCTTTATTCTCTAGAGCATCAAGGATGTATAATTTTGTTTGTCTGCACATTCTTATGACCTTCTCTTTGTATTCTTCTTTACTTTTTTAATGCTAGAAAAAGGGCACTATATCATCATAATTATTGCGAGAAAGATGTAATATGGAAGGTCCATATCAAATGTGCTGAGTGCCTTGATTTTGGCTTATGTGCAAAGTGTTTCTCTATAGGAGCTGAGGTTGGACCTCACAAAAGTAATCACCCTTATAGTGTTATGGTTAGTTCTTCTTCTTCTAACTAACTTGTCATCTTACACTATTCTATTCATTATTCTTCCTTTAATGTGGCACTAAACTCGTCCTTATATCAGTGTAGGAGCCTTGCTAGTATGTTTGAAGAAATATGATGGGAATTTTAGCTTTTCTTTTTCATCTCTGTTTGAAATTTAATAATTTTACCATACTGAACTATTCTTTCTTATGTCATCAAACAGTCATTTTTGTATCACATTCATTTCTTCATGGTTTAATAGTTCGAGTACCTACATGGACTTGATTCTTGCATGACATAGTGTTCAAACTATAACGTCAAAATGCTGACATGTTTTTTTTTTTCATTTTCATTTCTATCTTCCTCTCTTTTCCCCTTTGACTGGAATGCAAATGAAGAAATGCTACTACTAGAGGTGTTTTGAGCATTTTTTATATGTTTAAATGAAAGTTTTAGTCTTCATTGCAATGTCTGTTGTTCCATATGTAAGGGATTGAAATATACGTATTAGGGAACTAGATGGGAGTGGCTGATCATGTTAGTGTTAGGAATTGTTATTTTGTGGCAATCCTACTTGCATTTAGTGGAAGTTTATTTAGTGCCACTATTTATGTCAAGTTTCATGGCTTTTGTCCCTCTATTTGTGCCATAATTTATGGTCTTTTGTCTGCTATAAATTGCTTATAAATAAAGGTATTATTTAAGAGCAAAATATGAGAGAAAGTGAGAACAAGAATGAAGAAGAAAGATGGGCTGCAATTGTAGCAGCTGCAAATGCAACAATAAGAGATAGGAGTTGAGTAGAGTAGATGTGATCCTTCTTCTCCATATATATGTATTGTATCCTTTCTTTATCTCTAATAATATGGACCTCTTCCATGGATGTAGGTAACTCATCGAACCATGTTAAATATTATATATCAATGTGTTTAGTCTCTAATGGGCAACTATCAAAACATCATCGATCAGGAATCCCCAATAATTGATATCAAAGCATTTGATTTAAAGTGGTGGTTAATTTTTGCTTAAAAATAAAAGTTTTTTAAAATGTGTTTTGACCTTACCACTATGTAGAGAAAGAAGAGACAAGCATACTAGTAAAAATGGTGTACAAATCAAACATTGAACATGGCCACACAGGCTCGTACACGAAGACGAGGAGGCTACCCAAGCTCGCCGAGATGTGTTCTTCACTTGAATAGGTTGACCCAACACGAATACCACATGACCTGACCCATGTGACTGACTTGGATAAGGATGATGTCATCATGACATAATCATAGCGTTAACATGCATATTTGACATGCCATGTTAGCGATTAGTCAGCTGACATGTCAACACAGTGGGACCTACTTGCTCGTCATTACCATGAGATAGGATCCAGAATGGCTGATCCAACATGCAACTGAATCTGAGATTGAATCCGGGTTGTTCATTAGGTTAAAATTATTTTAATCAAATCTTAGCCTTCTAAAATATGATTTGGATGATTTTAGATTTGTTTCTAGCTAGTTTGATCATTTCAGATGGAATGGTACAATCTCATTGTTGAGATTTGGATCAAAAGTGGTGGTGGTGAATTAACAAAAAATATTACCCGATTAGAAAGCATCTGAAGGTTATCATTGTGGTCAATGGAGATGAAGAAGAAAAAATAGCACATGTTTACCTAATTATATATGTTAAACTACTAAGTGGGGAGATTTTTTAGTTGCCTTGAAGGAAGAAAAAATTGAAACACTCTGGACATCCGATCATGTGGAAAATTATAGGTATAGATTGGAAATTGATGAAAACCAATCTTGATAAAAATCTAAGCACTGGTAATCTCACTAAATGTTAAGAAATTAAGTATAAAACCAGATCACTTGTAAAGAAAAACCACAACAAAGCTAGCAAATGATTGATATATGAAAAGACTGTATGATAGATAGATATGGCTTAAGAAGTTCTATCTAAGAGATTGGATTTTAAGTAAGAGAGTAGAAACTTTTCCAGTCTTTCGTAAGAACTTGCTTAGTTGAAGGATTATCCATACGGTACTATTTTTGTATATGTAACAGTTTGTAATGAAATGGTTGAATACTAGCAGGATGATGACATAAAAGGAATAGTTGGGTTCCGTATGACCAAGGATCTGATGAAATTGTGATTTCTCAAAAGAAGTAAGATTTAATGGTTGTAATTTCTAGAGGGGAGAATTGATGAAGACTTTGATAATAGAAGAGAAATATAGCAAAAGGATAAATATTGACACCTTATTTTGACTTGGATAGGTGTTGTGACAGGATGAGCTGTTATCAAATATAAAAATAAAAAATAAAGAGAAATTTAAAGAATAAAAATTGCATGAAGGCACATAGAGATTATATAAGAGTACCCGTAGAATATAATGAGATATTGTAATGAGACAACAGGTGCAAGAAGAAAAAGAGTTCCTAGATGAAGCTTAGAGTAGAGATAGTGTCTGAAGGTTGTACAACATGAAGTCTTTGGTGCTCTTATTGAAAGCAACATTAAGAACCTTTTCAATGCATACAAGGATGGAAAGATAAACTGTTGTAAAGACATCTAATTGAGAGGATGCAAATGCCTGTGATAAAAGGTGATCTCCTATAATAAAAGGCAAAGACATAAAAAGGAGTTGGTGTAGGTGGAGGAGCTGTTAAGTGCGATGATGAAAGGCACAAAAGCTTTAAACATAAGAAATGAGATGGAAGATTGCGATGAATGTACCACAACTCTTTTTCTCTATATGATCAGTGACAATAATCTCTTTCATAGTCCACATGGTGGTAGAGAATCTTTGAGTCATTAGAATCATCCCAATAAAGGAGGTATAGTGATCCTTACCTGTTTGAAAGTTCCAAAGATTTCAGAGTTGTGATTAAGTTTTCTTTGTTTGGTCATAGTACGGGAAAATGGAAGTGTTGATAGGGAATCAATCTTTTCTTTGTAATGTTCAACTTCAACCCATTTTTTACCCTTAGAGATTAACTCATCATCTTTCTAACAAGGTTCAAGAGTGGGTTTTTCAATAACCTTACCATTGTAATGAGTGATGACTGATTTGACTTGATTCATGTGATAACTTCCAAAACTATTTGTATTTGCATTGTATTGCCTCTTGGGATTTTACTGTGGTTGAGATGGAAACTTACCTTTCTCTTAAAAACTGAGAGTAGATGTGAATTTTACAAGAGCATCTTTTAGACCTACCATGGTTTGATTATTTTAAGTATTGATTGTCTCCTGTTTTTTAATGAATGCATGCAATGTTTCCTTAAGATTTTTTTTAGGAGATGTAGCATAAGGAGGTGCATATCTATAAGAATTCTGAAATTATAGTTTGCTTAATTGAAGGATTATCCATACAGTACTATTTTTATATATGTAACAGTTTGTAATGAAACAGTTAAAGACTAGTAGGATGATGACACAAAAAGAATAGTTGGGTTTCGTATAACTAAGGATCTGATGAAGTGGTGATTTCTTAAAAGAAGTAAGATTCAATGACTGTAATTTCTAAACGGAAGAATTGATAAAGACCTTGATAATAAAAAAGAAATATAGTAAAAGGATAAATATTGACACCCTATTTTAACTTGGATAGGTGTTGTGACTGGATAAGCTGTTGTCAAACATAAAAATAAAGAACATAGAGAAATTTAAAGAACAAAAATTACATGAGGGCATATGAAGATTATACAAGAGTACTTGTAGGATCCAATAAGGTATTGTAATAAGACAACAGGTGCAAAGAGAAGAAGAGTTCCCAGATGAAGCTTAGAGTAGAGACAGTGTGTGAAGGTTATACAACATGAAGTCTTTTATACTCTAATTGAAAGCAATATGCAGGGACCTTTTCAATGCATGCAATGATGGAAAGATGAATTGTTGCAAAGACACCTAATTGAGAGGATACAAACACCTATGATAAAAGGTGATCGCCTATACTAAAAGACGAAGACACCAAAAAAAGTTCGTGTAGATGGAGCTGTCAAGTGCGATGATGAAAGTCATAAAAGCTTCAAATATAGGAAATGTGATGGAAGATTATGATGAATATACCATAACTCTCTCTTTTTATATGATCAATGACAATAATCTCTCTCATAGTCCACAGGTGGTAGAGAATCTTAGAGTCATCCCCAATAAAGGAGATATATTAATCCTTACCTGTTTGAAAGTTTCAAAGATTTTAAAGTTGTGATTGACTTTTTTTATTTGATCATGACATGATGAAATGGAAGTGCTGGCAGGAAATCAATCTTTTTTGTGTAATGTTCAGCTTCAATCCCTTTTTTACCCTTAGAGATTAACTCATCATTTTTCTCACAAGATTCAAGAGTAAGTTTTTCAATACCCTTACCACTGTGAAGAGTGATGACTGATTTGACTTGATCCATAGGATGGCTTCCAAAACTACTGGTATTTGCATTATATTGCCTCTTGGGATTTTACTGTGGTTGAGATGGAAACTTACTTTTCTCTTGAAAACTAAGAGTAGATATGAATTTTGCAAGAGTATCTTTTAGATCTGTCATGGTTTGAGTATTTTGAGTGTTAATTGTCTCTTGCTTTTTAATGAATGCATGCAATGTTTCTTCAAGATTTCTTCTAGGAGGTAGATCATAAGGAGGTGCATATCCATGAGAATTTTAAAAATTATGGTTTGCTTGAAACAATGGATGTGAAGTCTATGCATTATTGTTACCACTCTTCTAACTAAAATTTAGGTGATTTCTCCAACTAGGATTATATGTTTACGAGTATAGGTTATGACTAGGCCTTTGGAAGTTATTTAAAACATGAGCTTGTTCATGAAGATATTTCTTAAAAGTAGGCAAAGTTGGACAGTCATTGGTTAAATGTTGATTAATTTCATAGATTTCACATATGATATCTTGAACATGTTTTAATTGACCACTCTTTTTTAATTTTAGTGCCTCAAATAGCTAAATATGTAAATTTAACTTGGAGGTCATGATCTTCTCTAAGGTTGAATATACTTTCATTAAATGTATGAGGTTGAGTCTTACCTGGTGCCTCATAAGTACTTATAATGTCCCAATTTTAAGGATTTTCAGCTAGCAAGTCTAGGTAATCCATTGCTTCATCAGGGTCTTTATTTTTAAAAGTTTCATTGCACTTCAATTCCATTATTTATCTATCTTTCGGTGTTAACCTTTTATAAAAATATAAAATCAATCTTCATGTTTCAAAACCATGATGAGGACAAGTATTAAGCAAGTCTTGATACCTATCCCAACATTGGTAAAATGTTTCTCTTAGTTTTTAAGTGAAAATGATGATTTGTCTTTTAAAAGAGTTTGTTTTGTGAGATGGAATAAACTTCTTTAAAAATTATTGTTGCATTTAATCCCAAGCATGAATGGATCTTGACCTAAGATATTATAACCATGTTTTTGCTTTATTTTTTAATGAAAAAATAAAAAGCTTTACTCTGATGGTGTTCATGCTACGATTTAAATCATTATAAGTGTTACAGACTTCTTCAAATTCTCTCAAATGCAAGTATGAATTTTCTAGATCTAACCCATGCAAAAAGATAGAAGTTGAATAATGTCTGACTTAAGATTAAAGTGAGATGCATTAGAAAGGAAAATTATGTATGAGTGTGCATTTGTTCTTGTAGAATTCATGTGGTCTTTAAGTGTTCTAACTTTGTTATTCTCATTATAAAGTGACTGATTATCTTCTTCAGTTATTTTTTCTAAAAATAATGAAGATACCCTACAAAGTTTACCACTTAATATATGTGACCAAACTCTCAAACACGTGTAGGAAGAAAATAAGAGGAAGGAAATAAATGAAGAATAAAACAAAAGAAAAGAAACAAAAGTTAGATAAAAAAAAAAGAGAAAGTGAAAGTGAAAATGAAAATAAAATAAATATTATAATTTATAATAAACTTGACACGATCAAAGAGTTGATATATTATCCCGAATGCAGGACTGTCAAATGTAATAAATAACCCGACAAGACGAGAGTCGAACCACAGAGAAGTTAACTATATAAATTATAAATAATAATAAGAACAACAACAATAACAACAACACCAATGATGATGATGGTGGTGAAGATGAGTTAAAGGGGACTTTAAGATGTAAGATTAATGTTAAGATTATACAATGATAAAAATAAATATCAAGTTTAAAGGATACACTAATAATATTAGAGATAAGTAAAGTATAAACTCTTTGTAAATTATCAACATGATCATATTAATCATCTTATTTATGTAACATCATACTTATAAATTTGATCAAGTATTCATAATGCCAACTTATATTGACAACAAATCAAGTTCCTCTCATAATAACGATATCGATCGAAAACTATGAAGGATCAAGTATTTGATGTATCAAGTGTTATACAACACAAATCTAAATTAACCATTTAACAAGTAAGGTATTAAGAATTAATAAGATAAAAATGATAAGACATGTTAATAGTAAGTTGTTTAGGATATAAATATTGAAGTTTATATTGAGTTTATATTATACTTATCCTAACACCATTAGTGAAACCTTTTCACATTGATATAATTAACTTAGCTAGATATTATGAAGAAGAAAAACTTAAATAAATAATATAAAAACATAAACATGATATAAGTTAACTAAGTATAGAAAAGGAAATAAAAAAGCATAAATAAGAGATTAATAAAATCAAAACTTAAGCATTACAAAAATATAAAGAGAGAGAGCAAGAATAGAATCTTAATATGAAAAACAAGATGCCTAAATGAATGGCAAATGTCTCCTTTATAGGTTAAAATTTAAAACTATTTATTTGGTAATTAATAATTGATGTAGTGACCAACTATTGATTAGTGGACTTGGTGGAAAACAACTCTCAAGCACTTTGGCTGGATGAATTAACATTGATACAATCAGAATTTGGTAAAGTGTTCTTCATAAAAGTTGTTGGAAATTATCTTTTCCTTTCCACCCATCACATTTCAGATCATTTGGAGCATTATAGCTCAAGATATGTCTAAAATACTGAGCAATACTATTGGTGGATGTGGTGGAGAGCCCTCATGCTCTTGTCTAGATGAAATGTCATTTTTACCATCTGAATTGGAGCTAGTCTTCTACATGAAAGTTGTTGGAAATTATATTTTCTTTCCACCTACCAAATTTTAGATCATTTAAACTTTTAGAACTCTATTTATGGGTAAAAATCTGAGCAGTGTTTGGGCTGGATTATAGGACAGATTTTAACTTCTCTTTTGTGGCCAAACTTTGAATTTGAAATGATAAATTTGGGTATGTCCATACCCATGAAAGTTGTAGGCCTATTTCTTACATTTCTAACCATATAAATTAATTTGAAATCCAAGATCTATAACTCTAGATATGATCCAATGACTGAACAGTGTTTGAATTTGAATTGAATCGACATCTCCTTCTTAAACTTAACATTTTCTTTATCCTTTCACTTTCAATAGTTAATCACAATAATTGATCCTTTGAATTGTGAGAATACCTACATTTTCAATAATTAATCACAATATCCTTTGAATTGTGAGAATACCTATATTTTCAATAGTTAATCACAATAATCGATCCTTTGAATTGTAAGAATACCTACATTTAAAATGAGCATTTACCATAAATTAAAGATATCTTATATTATCAAACCTAGTGTTATAAAACATGCTCTAATTAAGAAATTATTGATACTTTAAGTGCAAAATAATGATATAAAATCTTGATAAAAATACACTTTTAAGTACTAATCATATGGTCATGTGGGTTAAGGAGTTCTATTTACGTTGCATTCCTTGAATGGTTAAGTTGAGTCTATACTAAATATTCAGAACTAAAGGCCCAATATTTCTTGTAGGCATACTATTAGTGTATGTGTTTTACAGTGTAACCATATGGTATTGATTTTATTTATATAAATATATTTTATTTATTAATAAATTTTTAATATTCATTAAATGTTTTATTAATGAATATAATATTGTATTTATAAAGACAAAGTTCTTGAGATAAAAAAATATTTTATAAGAAAAATTATAAAGTTGTTATAATTATAGGATAGTTGTTGCATCCAAGCATTATTCCTAAATATTTTGGTTCAATACTCTATTAAAATTGGATTTAATTAGAGATGTTAAGACTAATATATATTATATTTCTTTCTTTGTGAAAAGAAATGGATATTTGCGTAAGTTTAGGTATGAGGTATACCTAGAACTAATATATAGGTGTTTGCAGGATAACATATGCAATAAATTGACCCGCGTGAAAATTCCATAAACAAAGACACTTGTGTCAATGGAAATGACAGTTGTATAAGTAATCTTTAGACTTGAGATCAGTAAGTTATATTATATAGAGAATGTTATGTTTTGATCCTATTATACATTGTCTTAATCAATAATAACAAATAAATAAATATTGAGTATAATATTAACTATATAAAGGTAGAAAAAATATTTTATTTATTCTCATTGTAATTCATTATACAAAATATAATAAGATTCAAAAGGAGTTTTAAATCTCATTAAAAGAATCAATAAATATAATGTTGAGAACAAATATAATTTGACATAATAAATATACTTTATGATATAATATCTAATATCAAAATATTATTGATAAATTGATAATAATTATACTGAAAAATTAATCATTAAAAGGTTTTTTTTTTACTTTTCTAATATTTAAAGAATCATAAAAGCTTGCTTGACATTGTTCTTGATCTTTAAATATAAATCGATTAATTATTGAATTAATAATAAATTAATTTATTTAATTATATTTTATTTAGAATTATCATTTATATATGACAACTTATTAAAAAACTTTATAATTGATACACATGATCAAAAATTAAAATAAAATGATTAATCAAGCGTGGCTTGAATTGTAAATAAATTTTAAAAATAAAATGCTAGAATATAATTAATATAAGATATTATAATTCTAGACTTAGAAACAATTAAATAAGAACTTGATTGAACATATTTATAAAATTAATCTAAAATAATATATATGATTTTATTTAAAGAGCAAGTGATATTTTATTATTTATAGGTATTCTAGATTTTCCTGTAAATAAAATATTGTCTTTTATTTCTAATGATAATAAATAAAATACATGACACTCTAAAATATAACAAACTCTCTTTTTTTAAAAAAATATATTTTTTACTAGTAAATTTAGTAAATTAATATTAGAAGTCAAGTATTTAAATACTTTATAATTCATAAGAACTTAATCTTAAAGTAAATATTCAACAAACATATCTAATTTTAAAATAATATTTACATGACCTCTAAATATATTTATCGGGACTCGGGCGGGCTCTCGTTTTGGGATTATAGCATTATTCTATGTTCCGCCTATGCTCTGGTCCTGCGACTCCATCCACTCAGATTTCTCTTTGCAATGCTTACCAGTTGAAACAAACTTCAAGAGAATTCGTTCAAAGATGAGACTAGCTATGCTACAAACAAAGAATATACGCTGGGATTTTTTCCACCTCTGCAATTTAGTTCAAGATAAGGCTTATAATATAGCATTTACGAATTAGATTTTACCGAACAAATTCTCAGAAGACGGCCGGCATCTTCTGGTTCTACGCCTGAGCTTGTGGAATCAGTACGGTACGACTCATCTATAGACATGCTATAGGTTTGGCTTGGATTCTGCCAGAAGTGGTTTCTTATAGCCTTGTATTTTGTGTTGATTGCTGAAAAACCAGGATCAGAAAGAAGGTCCTGAACTGGAGTTCGGCCTTCGAGCATGCTCACAACTTGAGACATTGTCGGTCTAAGAGTTGGGGATGCATTGGTGCATAAGAGAGCGACATTTAGCATCACCATAGCGTCTTCTGAAGAATACTCTGACCCCAATTCTGGATCGACCAACTCCAAAAGACTTCCTCTCTCTTGCAAAACGTAGGCCTGACAAAATCCCAGATAAATCCAAGTGTATTCATTATTGTAAAATGAGTGTAGGAAGTTCAGCAGAAATAAAGAAAGATAAATGTAGATATAAGTCATCGGTCTTCCTTGGCTGATAAGACAACAGTCACTTATGAGGTTGAATAATTTGAGAATTCATGTGAAACATTATTATATGCAAAGATTGATAAGAAAACTATAAAATGATTTGTTTAGTATGTGATGTTTTCAAACAAGGGATCATCACTTTCTGACAGAAGGAAACAGAATACTTAAAAGAGTATAAACCTACCCAATCAAGAAGGTAAACAAACTCCTCCTTTGGCCTGTAGTTTGTGTTGCTCTTTCCACTGACAATTTCCAAAGCAACAACTCCAAAGCTATAAACATCTGCTTTGTTGGTCAAGTAGCCACGCATTGCATACTCAGGAGCCATATAACCACTGAAAAACAAAAAACGTTGTTCAGCTTGCTACACAATCCCTGGTTTTCGTTCTCAAAAAGTCACTATTTAATTATATGATAATATAAAAGATCAAGAGAGATGTAAATGCTAGGGCTTATGATCATAAAAGAAAAAAAATGCAATAGGTTGCAGGCTCAAATCCTTGATACCAGTCTACTGGAAAAAAGTTATGTCCGCCACCATATGAAAAATGGGTTTAGGCCTATCTATAAGAAACAGGACATTTGACTGAAAGAGGGTTGAGACATAAGATACAAAATCACAGATAAAGATTCTTTCTTGAAAATATACAATGTCCTGGTGGAGACTTACATGGTTCCAGCAATGCGAGTGCTGATGTGGGTATCGTCATCTTCATTTAGCTTTGCCAAACCAAAATCAGAAATCTTGGCATTGAGTTCCTTATCAAGCAACACATTGCTAGTTTTGATATCCCTATGCACAATTTTTATTATTGACTCTTCATGTAGGTACATCAAACCTTTAGCTACACCTAGGCAAATTTTCTGCCTGGTAGGCCAGTCCAGTTTCATTCTTAACTTTGATTCCTTTCCTGAAATAATGGGGGGAAAACAATCAATTTTTGAATCCCAATCAAAATGCCTTCGTTCAAAATGCTTCTGATATAAGAAAGAAATTTTCTCACCAAGAAGAGCACGGGATAAGCAATTATTTTCCATGTACTCATATACAATCATCAATTGGTTTCCTTCAACACAACATCCATACAACTTTACAAGATTCGGATGTTGCAGTGCAGATATCATTCCTATCTCATTCACAAATTCACGGTTTCCTTGCTTGGATTTTGAGGAGAGTAGCTTGACTGCAATCACGGTTCCATCTGATAGTGAACCCTGCATTCAATAATGAAAAGTTCCCACTTAAACTTATGGCAAACAGTTAATAATTAGCATTGCTTTCTTTATTTGCTGCCTTACATCTAAAACTAGAAAGAATCCAAAAATTTATGGAGAACATTTGACCATTTCTTGTAGTTGTTTTTCTACCGCCAACTTGTAGAACATGCTTAGGACAGATTACAGCAACTATCAACCATGCACTTACCTTGTAAACAGAACCAAAACCACCCTCCCCAACTTTGTTTTCCGCATCGAAGTTATTGGTGGCAGCTTTCATCTGTCTTAGCGTGAAGAGTCCTGTTTGCAGATCTAGGCCTTTAAGCTCTGTCAGACCACAGTTTTGGATGTCAAAGAGAATATTTAAATGATCATAGAAAAAGCTCTATTATAAGTATCTTTAGGAGAATATCGAACAGAGTATTTTAAGTTCACAGGAAAATGTTAAAGGAGAACATTTAGGGAAATCACAGAAAATCTTCAAAGGAAAATGTAATGAGAATTGAGGATTGAATTTGGTAATGCAAGATTCCCAAAAAACTTGTTATATTTTGTTCCCCTTTATAAGGAGCCCAAAAGAAATACCTATACCTTTATCTGCAGCGGCTTTGCCACAAAGCCAGCCATTTCTCCACATGACACCTAGTACCAGAAAAGCAAGGAAAATTGCTCCAGCTACTGCTCCAGTCACTATGATTACTACATTCCTTTTGCTACCATTTGAAGGTGGTTTAAAGTCTGTATAAGTAGAGAAACTGCTATCAATGGGTCAATTTATAGTAATGAGTAAAAGAAAAAATCTAGAGAATGTAACTCACTAGATACAAATATATCAGTTAATTGGATGGTTTAAAGCACAGTTGAAAAGTTTTTATCCTAAGGCATCAGTGGTAGTAGTAAAAGTACTTCAGTCCTGATTTTAGGAATCGGTCCTCTGGCTTGGGACATTCATAAGTCATTATATTTCATCCCCTAGCCTCTCTAAAACCAATATATGTTTAGCATTTTTAGCAAACCTTGCTGAATACAATTGTCAACGTGCAATTACAAGTAACATAGATCATTATGCCATGTGTACGTATACATTTTTCAGATGCAACAAATGATGGGGACAGAGATGGAAGGACATCAAATATGTGTTAGCTACCTAACCAGAGTGGACCTCATTGGAAGACATTACCAGAAACAAATTTCTCTTTTATGGGAAATGATTCATACAGTGGCCCAGCCAAACTTTCCATTACAGCTTCAGAACTTTTTCAAGTTTAAGCTGTCAACTTTCAACTGCAATGACATTTAAAGTGAAGATGAACTTTGACTCTTGACTTACTCGGGTCTACCGATATAGCTGATATTAGAGGACCATAAATTCCTCTAAGTGGTATGCCTGTTGTCCCTCTTCCAGCCCAATACAAGCGGATCTTTAATGTATGATGTGTTACTGCTGCAATGAAAGTCTTTACAAGGGGTATGGCAACACCTCCAGCCTCATCTTCAATATTAAAATCTTTCAGAACCAAATTTCCCTATATTCACAGATTTGGCACAAGTAATAATTAGTTAAGTATGGACATAAAATTCAGGCATGCTCATTTCTTTAGGATCGTGTGCAGAAGTTTAGTTACCTGGATGTAAACATCAAATATACGCTTCCCAAGACTAGATAATGAACTGTCATTTGTGAAAATAATCTCAGCAAAGTGAAGTTTTACTGTGTAATTCCCATTCATGAGGCAAAGTCCGTAGTAAGTGAGAGAAAGGGGAGAAACACGCGCTGTTGTGTATAGTTGTGCAATGGTAGCAGAGACATTGGATATAGCAGACTTGTTGGTTTTAGTATAGGCGTCTGCCTCACTGTCATCGTCCATGAAGTTGCCGGTGCTACTAAACGCCCATTCTTGGCTTGGATGGGAGTAAAACATAGAAGCACCCCTTGGTTCTTTATCATCTTGGTAAGTGGTGTTGCCATCGACAGTTATCTCATTACCTCCACAGTTAATATGCAAGGAATAGTGTTCTGACAAATATTGACAATATAAAAAAGGATTCAGATAGAGATATATTTACCAAAAGAAAATAAAAACAGAAGAAGAGAAATGGAAAACTAGTTAAATCAACTGATAGGGAGGCTTCTCCCATAGACATTGTGGAATAAAATGTATTTTAGGCTACTCACGTTGATTTTGGGAAGCAGAACACGGAAAGTTTTGTTTCAGGCATGAATGGGCTTTACTTCTGCAACATATATTGAGAAAACGAAACTTCAAGTGATTATACTGACACATGATGTTAAATTCTTAAATAATGATGCGGAGGAGAAATGGAAAAAATCCTTCAACATCTTATAACAAATAAGTGAGTAGGGTTTCAAAATTCTTACGATTTAATTGTTGACGGCGAGAAGCCCTCCACTATGTTCCTGCAGAAGTGAATGAAATGGTTCACTGTTAAATATGAGCTTTTTTCCTAAAATAAGAGAAACATTTTAATGATCACTCACACACTCCCTCGTGAACATTCATCTGGACTTGAACTTTGCCAGGTGAAGTTGTTATAAGAAAGATCCCTGAAGACACCAATGGAAAAACTTCAAACCGTTATCATCTATTAAGTTCTGGAAGATTGGAATAGAACTTTGTGTAGGAGTAGAACTTCAAGCTGGAAAATGAATCTGGAGGAACTAGACATACACATTCTTGTTTCTTTCCAGAAGCCATGGAGGAACAGACCCAGTGAGCTTGTTTCCTGTCAAGTACCTAGAAAAATTAAAAATGACAAGTATTAGGCTACTCAGAAGCTTACGGCCAAGAAATATATACACACCACATCAACTTACAGGAAATCTATTCTTGCCAGTCGGATAAATGTCGAAGGAATTTCTCCTCTGAGGTTGTTGAAGCTGACATCTCTACATTGGTATGAAATAAAAGTACTTAAGAGAGGAAAAGAGGGGGGAGGCAACTGAATAAATGAGAGGAAACTACGTGGTGCAGCTTATATCAGTTTTCAGGTTCTTCACAGCGCATATGTCATTTAGTAAATTGGGTGTTTCCATAGCTCATAATTGCACTTCCAACTGAATGCTTAAAAACAGATGATCAAATTGTTTTCGAGAATAACATTTAAGCCAGTGGTTTATTAGGAAAATCTTAACTTTTGAAAGCACATCATTAAGGTTCGAAGAGGCACACATTCAAGTTCACTGCCAATTAGTTTTGCAACATCAGTATCAAAGCTTGAGAGGTTCAAAGCTTGAGAGGTGATAGTTTACGATCCATAAGATGCCACACAAGGATGATTGTCCAAGTTCAACTATGGATGATCAGGGCAATTCAATTGCATTGGATGGACCGATACCTCAAGAACCCCAATTCTATAGAAGTGTTCATCATTTTAAGATAGCAAAAGCCTATCTGTCTCTTTTCCAAATATAGTCCATGAATCATGGAGGTTCATTTTATATTTTTTAGTGACACCCAAAACATTCTGGGAATTTTGAATAAAATTTCTTGAGAAAGTGAATGATAACTATATTGACAAAGATTGTTTTGAAAGCAAATCATTACAGCCTCTATATGGAACCACTTACAAGTGCTTCAGTTTTTCTATCTGACCAATGTATTCTGGGATCTCTCCATATATTAAGCAGTTTCTCAATATCCTGCATTTTTAAAATTTTGGTCAAGTATATATTATCTATGTCAAATACAAATCAAAGAAAAAGAGTTATAGCAGAAAAAACACATAAGATTAGAGCTCCAACTCACAATGTTTTCATGGATTCCATATCATTCAGTGGTGGGAAGGGAGACCCTCTTCCTGTTAAGTCACTAATCCTCCTACAGGCATCATTGAACAGAAAACATGCTGTAAAAAAACACATTATATATACATATAAGACAAGATGCAGATATTCTGATTGCTTACAAATCACTTAGTTTGGTCAAGGAAGCAATGCTAGAAGGTATGGGCCCCTTAAGAGAGGTACCCTGTATATGCCTGTAATAAATATATTAACAACAAAAGTATCCATCAATTATCAAAAAAAAAAAAAAAACAAGAAGAAAGAAAACGGAGCATAAAGAGGTAAATGTTGGAAACTCACAGTTTCTGAACCTTTGTCCATTTACTTATGAAAGTAGGTAGCTTTCCTGAGAAATTATTATCATTTATCCTCCTAAAAGGTGCCAAAGAAATACAAACTCAGAGAGTGCTTTGAAAGTAGTATCGTTTACCATAAAATTCAGATAACATGATGAAGAGCATTACACATACGAAAAACAATATTTAAAAGAATCCCAATAACATAATTTCCACTGAATTTTATCACCATGAATGGTTAAATTATCCGCATAGAAGATTGAAAGATCTAAACAATCCCAACATGTTAAATATGAGTATCCTGGCATCAAAATCAGCTATATTTCCTGTGGAGAAAGTTGATTGCATATCAGATGCGGCAAACCACCCAGCCGAGGCAAATCCAAATATGAAGGCATAAAAAATGCCAAGTAATCACTGTTTGTTTGGTTAATAGACCTGTGAAATCAATTAAACGAGAAAAACAAAAAGTCTGCTTACATATCTGTCAAGTTGACCAACTTGCCAAGTTCTGCAGGCAACTCTCCTGTCAATGCATTTGAGGAGAAAACACTGGAGATAAATGACACTAAAGTTAATTTCAGTATATGATACAATATCTAGAATCAATAAGCATGGAGATGAAGAAAAGGCATTACAGTTTCTGTAAATTGACCAGTCTTCCAATTTCAGGTGGAATGGGTCCTAAAAAATTATTTCCTTCAATACTCCTGTAACAGGAATGGATGTGTTAATGGCACTTCACAATAAACAGTCTGAATGATTCAAATCCATACTTAAAACCTCTAAAGCCTAGCCAAGGACAGGTCAATCTGCCAACTTTCATTAAATGAACTGTTCACATTGTCCTCTTGGCATGCCAAGGTGGTCAGAATCAGACAGCCTCTGCCTCAAATCAATAACAAATGAAATGCTTTTTACTACAATTAGAGAACCAGAATTAACAAAACTTCTTTAAAATGTTTCCAATCTTATCTTTAATGATTTGACTGGCAATGTGACAGCATGAAAACAATAAACCCTCAACAGATGATTGACTGCCTCTAAAAATCATAGATGATTGCAGACTCGGGGAAAGGAGAACTCAACATACAGGTTTCTGAGGGTGGTCATGTTGGTGAGGACTTTCGGGAATGGCCCAGACAACCGATTCCCCATAACAGAGCTGCACAGATACGTTAGGAAGGTATGAAACTTCAGGTTAACCATCTACCCTGAATTGAGAAAAGAGATGAGAAGAGGATGTGGTAGGTGCCCTTACAACTCCTCTAAGCGCAAGGTACCCCATTGGGGAGGTATAACACCAGTGAAGAGATTGCGGCTAAGGTCCCTGCTTAACAATTGAGTGCATAATCAACAACAGCAGTTCAGTATAACGAAAACTATAGAAATTTTTGATATATTGCTCACAGTCGCTTAAGGTAGCGAAACTTGGAAAACTCCGGTGGAATGATTCCCGATAGGTTCTGAGACTTTAAAGCTCTGCCAGATATTTCTACAGAAATATTAGAACACATAGCCCAAGACATCCTTCCAAGAAATAGACTAAGCAAAACATTACTTGAACTAATCACACACAGATCACTGGATTTGGTAGAGGGAAGAGTAGTAGTAGTACATGCTTACTAGGTGGCAAGAGGAATTGTTGTTGAAAGAGCAGTCACAAGTGACACTCTTCTCGAACCCTTTCCTCTCATCCAAAATACTCCAATTCCCTTCTCCACTGCATGGATCCTTGTTGAAATCCCAGTCCTTCTTCCCGAGCTTCTTCCCTATTTCTCTTAATACCCTAACTGCAATGCAAAACACACACCCCTTAATTTGCACACGGGCATTTTTCCTTCATATCCAAGGAAAGAGTAGATAGGAAAATGAGATGCTGTGTTTCTTGGAGATCCAATCAGGGAATGAAGATATTGCTGTTGTATTGATTACATTACATTACATTACATTACCTTCTTGGAAGTGGAGCTTAGCTGAAGCAGAAGCTGCAAGTCCAAAGGAAATGAGGGTGATGGAACAAATGATGGATACTTGCAGGAGCAGTTGTGGACTGCTTGCCAAATTACAAGCACCCCCCATCTTCTTCTTCTTCTTCTTCTTCTTCTTCTGCTTCAGCTGCGGTTTGCTCAGAGCTCCGCTTGCTTGGATAGGAACCAGTAGTGTCTTGACAGAGAGAGTTGGATAAATAAAGAGTTTTTATCATGGTTCAAAAAGCAAAAAGTTGTGTCTTCTAATGGACGTACATAGTGAGCCCCGACAGTGACAGTGACAGAGACAGTAAGACCATAGCACAACTTTGAACTCTAATTTTTAATTTTAAATCATAATTTACTAAAAAATTAATGAATAACTTATATTATAACAAGAATCTAGACGAAAATGATTTGTCGTTTTCTTCATTCCAAGATTATCAATAATGCGCTTGATTTGATTGATGAGTTGATTTTGACTTGAGTTGGTCAAAAGTCTCTAAACTACAAAAAGGATATTATAACCTTGACGCGTTTTTGAAGCTCTGCGTCGGCACTCGTGGGACGACGATGGGGCCTTTCTACTGGGGCCATTATTTATTTTTGTGTTTGGAAGTTTTCTAAAAAATATAAAAAAATATTTATTTTATTATTAATTTAGAAAATACGTATATTTAAATTAAAATTACTGTACAACTAATTTTTATACATGAAATTTAAAACACATCTGTACAGGGAATCCATGCAAAAGAACAGCGGTCGCAATAATGGCCTCTAGGAGATGCTGGTCGGCAATCTTCTTAATTTTCTACTCTATGGAAGCACAGCAGTCACCTCTTGTATCATCAATGGATGAATCATGTAAGGTTGGATATCATGGACCGGCATCGATCGTGTAATAATATATATATATATATATATATATGAAAAAGAGAAGAATACATGCTATAACCTTAATTTGTATCTAAACCTTGCGATAATCGATCCACCGCTAGAATCTTCTCTTCTATGATAGCAGTTTCTTATGGTCCGTCAAGGAGGCACAGATGCAGAACGGCAATTTTAGGAGGTGGGGCAAAATAATATAAATATATAAAAAAATTAATTAAGATCTACTATGTCCAAAGAATCATAGGAATTACTTGTCCTCTACGAACTTTGATTGTACTAAACTTTTAATCGAAGATGGATCAATACATCAAGACATTCCTAGTAATAAATTACCTCGATGATTAGATTGTAAATTATATTTAATAATATAAAATTAATCAGTAGATATTTTAATAATAAAATCTGAATTTTCTTATTCAATCATTTTTAAAATCATATTAGTTATTTTATTAAGTCCTCAAGATTATTCTTTATTCAAAAATATATTTATTTATCTATTTCATTATTTGTTTCATTTATAAATTTGTTACTGTTTCACGTCAAATTGATGTCTTCTCTCAAGTGTAAGAGTATCAAAGTAATAAATAAACTAGCAAAACCAGGATATAACCATAAGGAAGTTAACTATATAAATTATAAATAATAATATTATTATAATTATAAAAAGATTAATTATATAAATTATAAATAATAATAAAAGTAAAAATAATGACGACGACGACGATGACTTTGATTTTGAGTTGTAAAATTATTTGAAGATCAAACAATGAAAAAAATAGTTATTAAAGTTAGAAGATTTACTAATGGTATTTTAAATAAGTATAATATAAATTCTTTTTATTACTCTACTGAAAATCACACATAAAAGAGGTTTTAATCAGATGATTTATCACTAATAGCTCATTATAAATTATTAATATAATTATATTAATTATCTTATTTAAGTAATACCAAACTTTTATATATTATCAGAAATTCAAGATGTTAACTTATATTAACAACAAATCAAATTTCTTTTATAGTACAAGTATAGGTTATATATCATATGATTAGCTATAAAAGTGTCAAGTATTTGTTGTACCAGGTGTTATACAATACAAATTTAGATTAATCATTTAATAAATAAAATATTAAGAGTTAATAAGATAAAAATGATAGGAGACGTTAATAGCAAATTTTCTTGGGTGTAAGTATTGAAGTTTATATTGAGTTTATATTATACATATTTTAACACCATTAGTGAAACCTTTTCATCTTAACATATTAAACTTAGCTAAACATTATAAAAAATGAAAACATAAATAAAAAAGATAAGAACATAATTATATAAGTATAGTAAAAGAGATGAAGGACATAAATAAAATATTAATAAAACTATAACATGAAATAAAATTAGAATATTAAGACTAAAAGGAAAGAAAACAAGGAAATAATCTTGATTTGAAAACTAAAATTCTTAAATGTATGGTAAATATCTCCTTTTATAGGCCAAAATTTAAAATTATTAATTTATTGACTAATTGTTGAGTGTATGACTACATTTTGACTTAATAACAATCTTTATCTTCTTGTCTGAACAAAATATCATTACTAACATCATAATTTAAACAAATTGTTCTTGTAAAAGTTCTAAGAAATTATCTCAGATTTCCCAAAAAAAAAAGAGATCATTTGAATTTCTAGAACTCGAGATATTTGTTAAACTCTGAATAATATCTGGGCTGCATGATATATTCAAACTTCTTTATTATTGCTATAATTTGAATTTGAAAACGATGTTTTTTAATTATTTTTAGGACATTCTGGTATTTTTTTAATGTTATATTTTTTTGATAAATATTTTTTATTTTTTATATGAATGTCAAAAATAAATTATGAGAATTACAATCTATTTAAGTCGAGGATTCAATAATCAAGAAATACTTAATTTCTTACACTAGGACACCGTACGTGAAGGTGTGTGTTTTGAGATCCTTATGAACAATTACTGAATATATTTTTGATTAATTTGGCTTGAATATATATATATATATATATTATTGGATTAAAAAGAAGAAAGATCACCCGTTTATGTAATGCATTAAATCGATCATGCATGTAGAAGGAGAACCAGCAATGTAATTATTGTCAGAGGAAGTGCACGAAGGTGATTGATGGCTAGCTAGCTACCATGGTTCCAAGTGAAAACCAAAGGGAGAGTGTGATCGCTAGCTGGCTTCTCTTGTCCAGTCCTCAAAATTGACATCCACTTGGAGTCCATGATCACTGCTTCTTCCCCTCGTGAACGATCTTTGACTCTCCTTTTGCACCTAGAGCACTTAATTCTCTTTATATATATATATATATATATGTAGACTATATTATATTATGTGATATTTATTTTGTTATTAATGTTATTTTTTTATACTGAGTATATTTAAAAGTGTGATTATAATTATTTTTTAAAATATTTTTTATTTAAAAAATATATCTATTTTTTAATTTTTTAAAATCAGCACATCAAAATAATTTAAAATATTAAAAATATATTAATTTTAAATAAAATACTTTTTAAACACACTGTGAACTCCTTGTTAATCTAATTAATCTCCCTTTTTATTATTATTTGAAGCAATCATTGATTGATTTTCAAGGGCTTTGCAAGGTAGTATGGAAATGATCGTATATTAGATGTACGTAAACCTCTACACAAAGCAGACACTAAGCCTACACGTGTTTGGCTAGAATCAATCATTTCCAGCGAGAAAGTTTTTAAACTGCTTTGTCGCTGTGCATTTCGAGATCCAAAATGCACTCACATCCTTGCGAGTGAAAGAAGGAATAAAATAAAATAAAATACCGACATGACATGCACAATATAAAATATAAAAGCATATATGAGCTTTGATATGACTGCCGCCTGCTAATAGCTCTAGCTATCGCTGTAGCGTGGATAAGGCTTCACTAGAAAGAAACTTAAGCCTGCCAGACAAGTTACTAGAGCCCTCGCAAGAAGAAGCAATGAACAGTGCAGCTATACTCTTAAAGCTTTGTGATGTAGAGGTATTTTTGTCCTTTTATTTTTATCAGAGTAAAGGGACTGCTTCGACACCCCTTGAGAGAAGAACAATACAACTCCCTTACTTTGGTTATTTTTATATTGGTATTAGTTTTATTATAGCTTTGAAGGTTATTTTTGAGTTTTATATTTTTGGTGGTATATTTTTATTTTTATATTATTTAAATCATTAATTTGATAAATGACTTGAAAGTTAGATTTTTTTTTTTACCCCAACATGTTTTTTACATAAAAAAATTGCTTGGCTCATTTTTTCTCTAACTTCACGAATTATTTACCTAGTTTGCATGATTTTTTTCCCTTTTATTAAACTAGTGTTTTTTAATTTTTATCTCTTTTTAGTGTTTTTTTTGTGATTTTATTCAATTGGGTTAGCTCTGTATAAGTTTTTTTTTTTAATTTTACACCCTATCTTTTTTAATTCATAAATAATCTCAAATTACAAGTTTTTTTTAATTTCACACACTATGATTCTTTAATTTTTTAAATATGATCCTCATTTTGTTAATTGCATTTTATTTTGTTTGTTATCATTTTATTTGAAATTTCATCATCCTTGTGTTTTTTTCTTGTTAGATTTTATTCTCATTCTTGCTGTTGATTTTTTTCTTTTACAAGTTTTTTTTATTAATTTATTTTTTTATAATTTTATCCTTCGAAAATTACATTTGTTAGTAATTGAATTTCTTGATTGAACTTGAATTCAAGATTTCACAAGTTATGAGTTTTAGAAATTAGACTAGGATTAGGAGATTTATCCAGATTTGTTTTTTTTAAGCTAATTTTTTTAATGTTTTTTGTTGTGATTTTATTCTATTAGGTTAGCCCTCCATAATTAATTTTTTTCAATTTCACCCTCCTATTTTTTTTTAATTTATAAGTGATATATCAAATTACAAGTATTTTTTAAATTTAATTCTTTATGATTTTTTAATCTTTAAAATTCGGCCCTCATTCTTTTAATTATAATTTATTTTATTTAGGATCATTTTTATTTATTTTTTTCAAATTTCATCCTATTTTTTGTCTCTTGCAAGGTTTTTTATTAATATTTTTTTAACAATTTCATCATTCAAAATTTAATTGGTTGAGAGTAAGTTTTTTCATTGAATTCAAATCCATAATTTAACTGGTTGTAAATTTTAGAGATTAGACTAAATTTAAAAATTCACTAAGGTTTATTTTTTTAAGTAATTTTTTTTAGTTTTACTTTATTTTAGGTTAGTATTGAATTATTTGATAATTTGGATAGATTTCCTTGAACTTTTTTTTTTATATATATATTTTGATGTTGTTTTTTTATTAGTTTATTTTTTGTTGGTATATTTTTATTTTTATATTATTTAAATCATTAATTTGGTAAATGACTTGAAAGTTAGATTTTTTTTTACCCCAATATATTTTTTACATAAATTTTTTTTTCTTGGCCCACTCACCGGACAACAATTCTAGCTTCCCTCTGAAGAACAAAAACAGCAGCAGCAAGAAAATGGCATGATTGCATGAGGTCATGAAAGGATGTCAATTGATGAATGACTTAAAGATTTGATCGTGGGCCGTACTTGGACTGGGCTGTGCACATTCCCGGCCCTAATGTGATCTGTCTACGTTCCAGTAGTGTTGTTTTATTTATAATATAAGCCGCAAAGAAATGATTAACTATAAAATTCCTTCGGCTGATTTTTATTTTATTTTATAAAAAATATAACACTGCATCGGCACACATCGAAATCTTACTTTTGGCATGGGATTCATGTCTTAGGAGATTCGTTTAATCCAAAATGCTATAATTTCTTTGTTTTAGAAACAATATTAACGTGTTTGAGAAAAATAAATAACTACTGTTTACTGCAGGTGTTTGTAATTAACTTCGAAGGAGAGCTGCGTACAGAAGTTCATTCCAAGTATCAGGAACCCCAGCTAGACACCAGTGGGTGCAGTCCATAGCTCTGTGTTCTCCATGGTCGCCATAGACTGAAGGATGGCCATCTTTTCTCAGCTGTGAAAGGGATGTGACATCAAGCAAATGTACGGCTACTGGCTTTGGCATGGCACCTATTGCTTTCTCAACAACTAGCTGTGCTGGATGATGTCCTGCTGGGTACGTTTTGAAGAACGGATCTTTCTGCTCCTCACAGTTCCTTGCATTTGGCTCTCCCCAGTCACTTCCACTGTTCGCCAATTAATTAACAAGAAATTAATCGCAATGCATGGACAAGCTAACATGTTTTGCACAGTGCCGTGTCCAGCAGATTGAAAGAAGGCTGTGCATGGGTGTATGAATGAACTTACTTCATGTGATCTGGAGAAATCCCTTGGAAGAAGACTCTGGTTTTTGCAGTATCTACGTTGGTCTCGACCCATTTAGCCCACGTAGTCAAGGCTTTCTCGTATGCTACCAGCCGATCCATGTCTTGATATCTAGCACTCCCGACTTGAATAAACTTCCATCTATGAAGGATACGCACACAAACAGCCAATTAGCGCCTTATTCTAGGAGGGTTTAAGTCTTACACAAGACACCATTAGCTAGGAGGGTTAAAGAAGGGGCCACGCACGGCTGTTTTCTCCCTGTATGAAGCCACCAGTGCCAGGTGTTGAAGACCAAAACATCAATCCCTCTCCATAAATCTCCACCTTTAATGGAGTCAAGCATAAGGGCAACCCCATAGCTTGTGCTTACCATGTCAACTAGAAATGCATTGCGGGAGAACATCACTTTAGCCCCATATCCCTGCAAAGATCACAAATCACCGTATTTTTTTAGAAAATGATTTGCAAACATGTTTAAAGGATGATGGATTATGGTATTTATTGGCTAATTAATGCATATATAGATGCTTAATTAATTACGTATAATATGCCTGTTTTTAATTACGTCAAATCCTTCAGAAACTTCAGATTTACTCTTTTTTTATATAAAAAGAAAATGAAAAAAATCATATTTCCTCCACGAAATCGAAATTGGAATCATACAGTTGTTTTTGTGTGTGTGTGTGTGTGTGTGTATAAAATTAAACCATCTCAGTTTTTCCTAGATATTGGCGAAGAAAGAGATTTCCATGTCAGGAGGATTGAGAAGATAAGCAAAAATCTTAAATCTCTTGGTATTTTCATTTTCAAGATTTATAAAATGATAAAGATGCAGCAACCAATTAATTAACTCCCACATGATCCAATGAAAAAAAAAAAAAAANAAAAAAAAAAAAAAGGAACGCAGGGAGACGAGGAACGAGACAGGAGCAATTAAGGATTTTGGTCTCACAGGAAAGCTGAAAGTGGACAGCTCTCCTGCCCTGACCAGGCTATAGTTAGCTTGTGGTAGAGCCACATGAAGCATGCAAGTGAGTGATTGCCATTGATTCAAACTTAGTGAATCTCCCACGAACATGATGCTCTTCCCTTTAAGTATTTGTGATAAGAAATGACCGCCATCAAACCTACAGTATGGATCCATCAGCAAACACGAAATTCCTTTAAAGGGAAAGCAAATTCTTGTCAAATTACTTGTGTTGCCAAAGAACAACAAATCCAATCACAAAATTAAGCAGCCATGACCAGGCATATAATTAACACTTCGATGATAAAATGAGAGAAAAAAACAATGCGTACCTTGGAAAGTTGCACCCTGCCTTGGGTTGCCATCTATACTTGAGATAGTCTCTGTCTGGGCGACCATTCTTCAGACAGTCAAACTCCTTCTCTATGAAGGGACTCGCGAGGCATCATAGAGAGGATATGCTTCATCACGAACCCATGTCCCTTTATAAAGATCACAACCACCACCCCTTGCAATCCCTCTATGGTGAACTGCTAGAGAAACAATTAATAGCAGTGCTGCTCTAATGGCGAAAGAACCCACGTCCATGAGAGCGAGAGAGACGGGCGAGTAGGTGCAGGTCACAAGACTTGTATGGTAGTGAACATGAAGAAAGTTTGTAGTGGTAGTTCAATATGAAATACAGAGGTTTTTTTTTTTCACTTTAAAATTAGTATTAATTGATAAGATTTGCACTTAGGGTACGATATATAGGATGTGATAGAATATCAATTGACCCGCAAATATTAGCATAAATTATTATATTCAGTAGGTTAATATTAATTTTTTTAAATGTAAAAAAATATATTAAAAATATTTTAATAATATTATTAAATCTAATTTTTAAACATTCACTTAACTTTTTGTTAGATCCAAGACACGTAAGTTTGGAAGCTATGTTAGACCCAGGATACATAGATTTGACAGACGTGCCAGACTCAAACGTGGTTTTCAAAATTAGATGCGGATGTGATTTTTTTTAAGCCTAACTTGGTGCAAGTCAACTTGGAAAAATTAAAAAATAAATATTTAAGGTTTTAATATTTCATACAAAAAATTAGAAAAAAATTCATATGGATATAAGCTAAAAAAATCATTTCAAAAGGGTTTTTTTTATTTTACATTGAGAAAACATAATTTTTTTTAATGAACATAAAGTATATATATTAATGGATTTCAAATCTCATATTGAAAAAATAAAATATTCTTCTAGTATTTATATAATAAATTTTGATATGGGTTAGTAATCAAATAAAAAAAATAAAAAAAAGAAGGGTCTTTAACTAGAAAAAAATACATTAAAAAAAAAGATCTTTATTGAGTTCTGCTAGGTTATCCAAGTTCAAGGTTAACTCGATGTGTCGGACTAGATCTAATAACTATACTTAAACAATAAAAAATGAGTCTGAGAATGTTAATTATAACTTATTCATTGTTTCTCTAGGTCAATTAGATTAATTAATTAATCCTTAAAATTTTAAAATTTAAATTTAGGTTCGTTTTTGCATTATTATTTTTGAAAATTCTTTTAATTTTATTTTTGACTAAGCATCTAGACCTAACAACCATACTGACCCATGTGCTTTTTTTGAAATGAAAGATCTAAACATGGTTTCTAAATCGAAGGTACCATGCCAGACCTAAACACAAGTTTGATATTATTGCCGCATATTTACCTAAAATTCACTTATTTTTTTTATTAATTTTAATTTTAATGAAGAAATTATCTATAAAATTACACAAAATAAGATAGTTAAAGGACAATAAGTCTTTTACATATACATTATTTTCTTGTCTTACAACATAATATATCAATTCAAAAGTACAAAAGTTTTCTTTATTATCATATATTTCAAATTTTTCATATATGCTAATAGTTATAATATAAAACAAACTCTTCTTATAACGAACTTTGATAATTTGATTATACAACAACATCTCAAATTTAAAAAAAATATGAATCTTTTAAAAAATTATCCAACACTTGGATTAAAACATAAAATTAATATTTTTATCCACAATGCATACAAGAAAAGAAAGTTTATTTTTGAAGACTTGGAATAAATCACTTAGAACTCAACATGTTTTTTCATTCTTTTCTTTTCAAATATAATAAATTTATAAAATAAGTTTCACAAAAAAAAAAACAAGTTCACAGTTAAGTTTTGCTGCATATGAATGAAAAATCTACTTGAATAAGACAATGTTTGTTTTTATAATTCAATCATAGCTTTAAAAAAATAAATTTTTTTGACTTAGGTGCTTGGGCTTGACATGTTTTCCAGACCGAGGAGCAGATTTGACATGGTTGGTAGATCCAAGCGCGCAAGTCTGGCAGTTCTGAACGCATGGGTTTGGCATGGTTGTTAGGTCAAGGCACTTGCATCTAATAATAATGCTAGACCCAATGTACTTGGATATGACAAATATGCCTAATTTAATAAACAATAAATAAAAAAGATAATTGTGCATTTTAGTTGCTAGTCCTAAGCATCTTGAGTTTGATAGTCATGCCTGATTTAACAAACAATAAAGATAATTATGCATTTTAGTTGTTAAAAAAAAGAAAAAAAAACTCAAACAAATTATCATTGACAGTAATTCAACCATTATTTGTTAATACACATGGCACTATATGTAAGATGACATGGCTACACGTGCAATGATACGCGCGGATGACCAGATTTAGGCATTTGAAAATGTCATATGCACCTCTTTAATAAGGTAAGTGTCACCCATTATCTGGGGAAGAAAAGGAAAGCTAAATAAATATCTTGTGAAAAAAATAAAAAAATTAAAAGTGAAACTATTATTATAATTCACAGTAAAAGGTCTCCTAATTTATAATAATTTTTTCATACCATTTAGCTTTTGATATAATGATTAATAATTGATTGAGATATTAGATAATTAATTTGGATTAAGCAAATGACATATATATATATATATATGACTTTAAAATTAATTATTTTAGTGGATGGAATCAGTATCAGATGATATTTTTTTCTACTATCAAAATTCAATAACTCTCTTTTTTCTTTTTTAAACTATGGATTGAAAAATATAATTAAGTTTCTTATTAAAATTGAATTTTTGAAATATATAGGAGTTAAAAAGTTGTTATTTAAAAAGTAAAGAGGATCAAAATGAATATAATGTATAACTTTAAATTATCATCCATTTCCCGTGTTTTTTATTTTGATTGTCAATTTTTTAATTTTTTTTTCTTAACAAATCATAATCAATTAGCAACTAATTTAACCATAAAAGTATTAATTTGAAGGGAAAAAAACTAGATATGAGAGCAAGATTATCTTTTTAATATTATACAATTGTTTTTTATAAATCATATGAGGTTAGATTGATTATTTTGGTTTGTTGTTGGATAGTAAAATTACCAGGTTAACTTTATAATTAAAAATAAAATGCTTATTATTCAAGAGTGTTTTGATTTTTTGATTTATTTTTTTTCAAAATACTATAATTACTTTGATACATTTAAAGAAAAAATTAGCATAACTCTCTCCTCAAGAGGTTTTTTTTGTGGTTTTATGTTACTTTTTTTTTATATATAGATTTTATAGCTACATAAGGGTATTTTTATAATTAATATATATTAAATGTTATTTAAAATTTTTTTAGCACGTGCTACATGACTCTTATACTGTTTAGACGGTGTAAGCAAAAGTCATCTAATTACCAAATACCATTTTATAGGATGATGTTTGAAATGTTTTAAAATTGCCTACTTAATGATGTGGCACATGAACTAGAGATGTCTCTGGTTTGACATTCATATATATATATATATATATATATCTTGTCTTTGAATTTTGGATTAACCCCTTCAAAATCTCTAATCAACCCCTTTAATTGTTTTTCCTTATATTTGGTTATTGTCTTTTAGATTATCTTTTTTTATTTTTTTTGAATGAGCTATAAAATTATAAATATTTTTTAATTTTATTCTTTTTTTTAATCTTTCAAACAAGGTCTCCAATCTCTTGATTATTATATTTTTTTAATAATTTATAAAATTAAACCCCTTTTATTTTTTTAATCTTTCAAATTTGGTTTTCATGATTTTGATTGTTATTTATTTTATCTATGATTATTTTTACATTTTCTTTTACAATTTTATCCTTTATGAGTGTTATTTTTCTATCAATTTCATTTTTATTGTTTTAGAAATCAGACCGAGTTTAAAAAGTTCAATAACTTCTTAACTAAAGTATATTTTATAATAACAAGTTTGATACCATAAGATACCTTTAATTTATGGTAAACATTCATCATAAATGCATGCTTATCATATAAATAAAAGGATTAATTGATGAGTTGAAGTACTGAAATTGAAAGGACAAAGAGAGGTGAAACTTAGAAAAGAGATATTGGTTTAGTCTAAACTAGAACACTGTTCAGTAATGAAATCATAATTGGAGCTCTAGAACTTAGATTTAGATCTGCTTTATATGGATCAAAAGTTAAGACATAGACCTAAAACTTTTATGAGAAGGTAAGACTCAATTATGATGTTTGGAAGTGCAAATCTTAGTAACAACGTTGAAGTTTGAATCTGTTTTGTAACCCAGATACTGTTCAATTTTAAGCCCATATCTTGAGTTCTAGAAGTTCAAATGACCTCAATTTTTTCCCTAGAAAGCTGAAACAATTTTCTAGAACTTTTATAAATTAAAGTTGGTTCTAATTGTGACGTTATCAATGATGTTTTATTCAAACAAGAAGATAAGAATTGTCATTAAGTCAAGAGTTGACCACCCACTTAACAATTAGTCAACAAATCAATAGTTTCTAATTTTAACCTATAAAAAGAGGCATTTACCATGCATTTAGGCATATTAGTTTCCATATCAAGATCATACTTTTGCTTTCTCTCTTTGTATTTTTTGCAATGTTTATGCTTTACTTTCATTAATATCACGTTTATACCTTTCATTTCCTTTCATTTACTTAGTTAACTTTTATCTTATTTATATTCTTATTTTATTTATTTATTTTTCTTTCTTTCATTATGTTTAGCTAAGTTTATTATGTCAAGGTAAAAAGGTTACACTAATGGTGTAAGAATAAGTATAGTATAAACTGAATATGGACTTTAATGTTTCATACTAATATGTTTTGTATTTGTTATCTTGTTCACTTTTAATACTTTGCTTGTTATATGATTAATCTAGATTTGTATTGTATAACACTTGGTACAACAAATACTAGGCACTTTTATAACCCAACTGTATAGTATAACAGACACTTATGCTATTAAAGGAACTTGATTTGTTGTTAATATAAGTTATAGTAATAAATGTTTGACAACATTTACAAGTATTAACATTATTCAAATAAGATAACTAATGTAATCATGTTAACAACTTATACTCTGATTGGAACCTTGTTTGTGTATGGTTTCCAATTGAGTGATAAAAAGAGTTTATATTATACTTGTTTGAAATACCATTAGTGGATTCTCTAACCTTAAGATTTTGTTTTTATCATTGTTTGATCCTTATATTGATCTTCCATTTTAAAGTTGTCATCAACTTCTTTATTATTATTATTCTTGTTGTATTGTTATTTATAATTTATACAGTGAACTTTTCTGTGGTTCGATCCTAGTTTTACTAGGTTATTTATTATTTCGACACTTCTGCATTTGAAAGAAGATATCAATTTTTTAGTCATGTCACTCCACCTCTAATAAAAGAGACCTTTTGCAAGTACTACCTACAAATATCTTTGGCCCACTAGGGACCAAGTATAAGTTATTAACTACCTTAGTTAAAGAGAATGGAGGAGATTATTAGGACCAATTAATTAAGTGATTGTTCAACTTAGGAGCCCTATTACTAAGCTTATATCATCACCTTTCATATATTTGGTAAGACTATATGCCTTTTTTTTTATGATGTTAGTGCTAACTTTTCTTTTTCTATTGAACTTCTTAAAGAAAGGGATGGACTTAAAAATTTTTCATTGTTTATAGTGTTTGATATATTAAATATTGATTGGACAAAACTTGATTGGAATGAACAAATAATTATCTTTCTGTTTACATGTTTTAGTCAAGACTGGATAATTTATCTTATTTTATATTAGGCATAAATTATTTAGGACCCACCTTACATAGGGACTAGACTAGTTTGTGTTTAAAAAAAAATAAAGGAAGGATAGATCTAACTTAACTTGATAAAAAAAACTATGGTCAACCCATGATAAAACATAGGTTAATTTTTTTTAAAATTTTTCTTTAGACAAAACAAGTTTACTTTAATTTTTTTTTTAACTTGGGTCAATTCAGGTTGACCTTTTTGATCTTTGACTTGAGCTTTTTCCTAGGTTAACCTCTAATTCAAGTTTTAAAATTATGATAATAATTATTTTTATCTGTATATTGACTTGAGTTAATTAGGTTGACCCTCTTAGACCGTGACCATAGCCTTACACTAGGCCGACCTCCATGTTATGTTTTAAAACTATGATATAACAATTTTAATTTTTATATTGATGTGGATCAATCCAAGTTAACACTTTTGACTCGTGACTTAAGATACGCCCTAGTTTAACCCAGTTGTTAGGTTTTAAAACTACGATAATAACTATTTTTTCCTTATATTACCTCATGTCAACCCGAGTTGACCATCCCAATTCACAACCTAAACTTTGCTCTAAGTCGACTTTCTATTCAAGTTTTAAAATTATAATATTAATTATTTTTATCCTTATATTGACTTGGGTCAATGGTTAACTCGACCAATAATCCAAGACTTGCTCCAAATTGAACCCCGATTCAAGTTCTAAAAGTATAATAATAATCTTTTTTATCCTTAAATTGATCCTAGTTAATGATCAACCCAACTTATGACTCAAGCCTTATTGTGATTCAACCCCTGAGTTGAATTTTAAAACTATGATAATAGCAATTTTTATCATTATGTTGACCTAGATCAATGGTCAACCCGACTTATAACATGGGTTTGGCCCTGAGTTAATCCCTAAGTAGAGTTTTAAAATAATAATAATTATTATTTTTATCTTTATATTGAGAGAGATTAATGGTTAACTTGACTTGACTTGGGTTTTACCCTAGAAGAACCTCAAGTTGAGTTTTAAAACTATAATAATAATTATTTTTATTCTTATATAACCCAAGTCAATAGTTAACCCAATTTGCTTGCCTTAAGTTAAACCCCCTAGTCAGAGATTAAAAATATAAGAATAACCATTTTTATTTTTACATTGACCTGAATAAAACCAAGTTAATTATTGTGTAAAGAATTGGACAAGCTTGTCCTACTTTTTTTAGTAGAACAAAAATTTCTCCATTAGAATAACCTTTAGACGTGATAAAAATTAAGTTTTGTACCAAACACCTTTTGGGTTCTCAGATATCATACATACAACATAAACATTAAAACAAAATTATTCAAGAATCCTTAGAATCCCATTAAACAAATCTAAAGTTGTTTAGACATTTATTACTTAAAGATCTAATCTTATTCTACTTTGAATAATTCTTTAAAGACTAGGTCATCATGAACCACAAGTCGTCTAATTTTCTGGTCTTCAATGGTAATCTACACGAATCACTAGTGAGAAATTTTATAAGTTCTTATTTAAAAAAGATGAATTGTTATGCCTACAGTATTCAGTCTCTATTATATGATTTACATATTTTTTTTTATCTAACTAGATAATCACTAAAAAAAATGAAAGGCATAAATAATTGTTTATAAGCAAATTTGAAAAACCTTATAAATTGGTAAAATATCAATTTGCCCATTGAATAATATCTATTTTTTAATTTAGAAATTTTTTGAAAATTAACTCAATGAAGTCCTTATTTGAATTTTTTAAGTCTAGAAATATAATTCATGTATTAATTATATTATAGTCCATAATTTTTAAAATATATTTTAATCAAGTCATATTTAATTAAATAATCTCAGTTTAATTTCTAACTAATGGCTCTTAATGTGTGTGATTTATTAGGCTCCTAATATGTTGGTCCAAATATAAATTATAATTCTAATTAAATAGAATTATATAAATTAAATAATTTAATTTAATATCAATTCAACAATTGATTAATTTATATTTAAAGATCATGTGTATCATCTAATAATATATCATGATCCCCTAAACATTAAAAAAAATCATTAGTATTTTGAATTAACCTTTTAGTGACAATTTTTTAATGTAATTAATAGCTTTTCATCAATAATGTTTCAATTTAACATTAAAGCATTGGGCATGTCTACCATATTAAATCATATTTATTCTTTATATAATAGTTATCAATTGTTTGAATAAGATTTAAAACTTTTTTTAAATCTCATTCCACCTTGGTCATGGATTTCTTAGTCAATATTATTTTAAAGCATATTGATTATTTTTTCTAATTCATATATGGTGATGAATCCTCTCTTGATGACTCAACTACCTTCATTTAACTCATGTTATACCCAATATCTATCTCTTCATACTTCGATTAAGATAACTTATAATAAGATCAAAACATAATATTCTTTATATAAGATAACTTATATTAATTGTAGGTATCTTTTATACCTTAACTTACAAGAATAGTTGTTTCCTTTCATAAAAAAAAGCATAATATATATTAGTCTTTATGGATATAACAAATATCTAGTATTTAAGAGAGTATCGATTACAGATATTTTAGGAACATTGCTTCAATATAATAAAAATTTCATAATTATAACAATTTAATAATATCTTTTACAAAGCATTTTTGTCCTATGAACTTTATTTTTACTTTAGATTCATAAATCAATTATTAGATTCATCAATCTAATATTATATTATATAACTATTAAAGATAAATTAAGTCTTTATTAATAGTAAATATTAGTTATATTAATATAATAATTTCACGTGTAACTAATGGATTGGCCACAAGGCATATTAAACAAACAATCTTCTATATGCACTAAAGTTAATAGCTCATGTATCTAATACAATATTATTCTATGTAGCATTAATGCTTTTATATGAATAATAACTTAGTACAAGGATCTTTCATATTCTATTTGGTGGTACTCACTCTATCTTTACCATAGTTATTGATCAGTATTTAAAAATACATTTTTATTAAGATTTTATATCATCATTTTGCACTTGAAATATCAATAATTCCTTAACTAAAACATGTTTTATAATAACATATCTAATAATATAATGTACCTTTAATTTATAGTAAATATTCATTTTAAATACATACATATCATATAAATGAAAAGATTGATTGATAAGTTTAAGAATTAAAATTGAAAGGATAAAGAGATGATTAAATGTAGAAAAGAGATGCTGGTACAGTCCAAATCGAAATACTGTTCGATAATTGGGTCATATCTGGAGTTATAGATCTTGGATTTAGGTTTGCTTGATATGGATGGAAAGGTAAGACATAGACTTATAATTTTCAGGTGGAGGTCTAGTTTTAAAAAGGCTATTTTCAAGTTCACATTGTAGTAACAATGAAAAAGTTCAAATTTTTCCTGCAGCTTGAACACTGTTTAGTGTTTGACTCATATTTGGAGTTTTATAAGTCCAAATGACCTTCATTTTTTTTTAAAAGCTGAGATAATTTTCTACAACTTTATATTTTTAAGTTGTTCCAATTCTGACATTGTCAATAATATTTTGGACAAACAAGAGAAGATTATGATTGTCACCAAGTCAAGAGTTGGCCACCCACTTATCAATAAGTCATCAAATTAATTGTTTCCAATTTTAACCTATAAAAGGAGGTATTTACCATGTATTTAGGCATCTTGGTCTCTAGATCAAGATCATGCTTTTTCTTTCTCTCTTTATATTTTTGTAATGCTTAAGTTTTACTTTCATTAATATCAAGTTTATGCCTTTCACTTCATTTCCTTTACTTAATTAACTTTTATCTTATTTATTTTTTTATTTTATTTATTTTTTTCTTTCATTATGTTTAGCTAAATTTATTATGTCAAGGTGAAAAGGTTACACTAATGGTGTAAGAATACGTATAATGTAAACTCAACATGGACCTTAATGTTTAATACTTACATGTTTTGTATTTGTTATCTTGTTCATTTTTAATACTTTACTTGTTAAATGATTAATTTAGATTTGTGTTGTATAACACTTAGTACAACAAATACTTGACGCTCTCATAACCTATACTGTATGGTATAACAGATACTTGAGTTATGAGAGGAACTTAATTTCTTATTAACATAAGTTATAATCATGAATGTCTGATAAAATTTACAAGTATTAACATTATTCGAATAAGATAACTAATGTAATCATGTTAACAATTTATAATCTCATTGGAATTTGCTTAGTGTGTGGTTTTCAATTGAATAATAAGAGTTTATACTATACTTGTTTGACATACCATTAGTAGATCCTCTAACCTTGATATTTTTTTGTTATCATTGTTTAATCTTTACGTTAATCTTCCATCTCAAAGTTTTCATCAACTTCTTCTTCACTACTACTACTACTACTACTACTACTGTTATTATTATTATCGTTACTATTGTCGTTGTTATTGTTGTATTATTGTTATCTATAATTTATATAACCTCCTTATGGTTTGACACCAGTTTTGCTGGGTTATTTATTACCTCGACACTCTTGCATTTGAAAAAAGATATCAATCTTTTGATTGTGTTAGTTATCAAACCCGACCTGAGAGTTGACCTGGCCAAAGAGCTGAGTCTTAGGTTTAATGGGTCAACCCGGGTCAACTCAGGTTAACATGGATTAACCTAAAAAATAAAAAAAAATTAAAGTTCTAATATTTTATATGAAATAATTAAGAAAAAAGTCCATGTGAATATAAGTTGTACATGTTGTAAATAATACAGTTTTAAAAAATATTTTAAATATTTTTTTTATCCCACATTGAAAAGATACTATATTATACTTTTAAGTTGAAGTCTTTAAATAAAAAATAATTTTTTATCCTACATTAAAAAAGTATAATTTTTTTCTTATGTATATAAAATTATGTATACTAAAGGGTTTAAAATCTCACATTAAAAAGGTATTATATTATTTTTTTAAGTTGAAGTATTTAAATTATTTTTTTTATTTCACATTGAAAAAATAGAAATTTTTTCTTGTGAACACCGTGTGTGTGTGTATGAAAGCACTTTAAATCCACATCAAAAAAATAATTTTTTTCTTGAAAATATAGAGATATATATTAAAGGGTTTCAAATCTTATATTGAAAAAATAAAATATTTTTTTAATATTTATATAGTGAACTTTAAAAAGTGTTAATAACCAATTAAAAAAAATAAAAAAAGGTATAAGAAAAAAACCATATTAAAAAAAAAAGCACTAGGTCTCGCCCGAGTTTGCCTAGGTCACCTGGATCATGGGTTGACCAGGTTTGGTTGGGTTATTACAATGGCTCATCTTTTAACAGACCAAGACCCATCCAGCCACCAGGTTGACCTACTAGGTTTAATAACTATGATCTTTATAACTTTCATTTGATTGATTTAACAAATTATATAGAATTTTTTAAGTACTTGTTTGGATCATTTATAAGATCTTGACTTCTTTACTTATACAATGACTTCATTCTTATCATTGTATAGGGAAATTGGATCAACACTGCTGGGAATCAACCTAGTTTATTGATGAACTTTTTTTATCCAAACAAGCTTTTTTTTTCCTTACATATGAAGGTGTACTCTTATTTAGTTATAGAATTAGTTATGCTTTGCTGTTAAAAACTCTTTAAATTTAGAATGCTATCATTTAGAATAAAATATATATTTGACTTGTATTTACTATTTTTCCAACATTTTATTAAAAACAATCTTAATTTAAACAATTTTGTACTTCTAGTTTATCTCTCCACTAATAGATCCTATAACCAATTATAGGATATTATTTCTATTATATCTCTCAATCTATGTCTTAACCCCACAAACCATCAAACCATTTATCCTATAACCCCACAAATCATCAAGGTGCTATCCTTTAACAATTGACCCACATGGTCACCTTTTTTGTCCACTCTCGAGTATATCATCCATAAACTATCTAGAAACTTTATTTACCTCTTTAGTTTGAATCACTCATATAAATAATCTATCCACTAATCTATCCTTTCATGAGAGAATAAAGAATTGATGTCTAGAAATAATATATAAAATTTAACATGGTTCTATAATTTTCTTACATTTATAGAGTTGTTGTTTTCATTAAGTGAAATATACACATTACAAGGAGGAGGAGAAAACTCTTCTTTTTAATTTAATTCAGTTCATCTTAAAATATTTGTTACCAAGTTCATCTTAAAATATTTGTTACTAACCTATCTCCTTTGTTGCTTCAATTACAACTATATATTCAATTTCTATTATAGATAGAGTAACTATATTTTATAGTTTCAAAGCCCAACATACAATTGCATTATCAAAGTGTACATGAAATTTGTAGTATTTTTCTTAGTATTGATGTCACTGATCAAATCAAAATGCATATAACCTTCAAGATTTAAGTATTATGTTGTGAAACAAAAAGATATATCTAAAGAACCTTTCAAATATCTTAAAATCCACTTGACTACTTTGCGATATTGTTTGCCTAAATTACTTAAGTATCTATTTACAATTTTTATTGCATGTGTAATTTCTGGTCTTGTACTATAAACCCTTAATTTAAAATTTTACAATGTTGATAAAAATATTGAAAATCTAACTCAATGATGAAATGAATTAATATAAAATATAGAATAGAAAAAAAATAACTAAAAAGATATTTTCTTATTAAATAAACTTTAAGTATGGTATTTTAAAACATTACGAGATGAGGTTTCTAGTTAGATGAAAATATATAATACATGTATGATGGTATTGTTGTAATTTATATTTGAGTCATTTTATTAGGAAACTTGATAAGTTACACAAATAGGTTCCATTGATGAGAAATTAAAATGGGATGATTAATCAAATATGGTTTGATTGTAAATAAGTTTTAGAAATTAAGGACTAGAGCATAATTTATAAAAGAGATTATAATAGTTGACCTAGAAAAATCAAGTAGAAACTTGATTGAATAAATTTCTAAAATTACCATGAAATAGTATATGTTATATAATTCAAGGGTAAATTGATATTTTTTCATTTATAGAGTTTTCAAGTTTTTCTATATATAAAATGCTAAACCTTTTATTTTCTAAATGATATAAGTTACAGAATACTTAAAAAAAAAGAGAGTTAGCACTCTCTCTTTTCTAAAAGGTTTAGAAGATTTTTGATTGGTGGTTTGTGTAAATTATTATTAAAAATTAGATATTTGAACGACTTGTAGTTTATGATAACTTAATCTTGAAGCAATTATTGAAAGCTGAAAAAACATTTAATTTTCAATTAATTTTTTATAGACATTAAACTATTTTAAATATGTCTAAGAAGAACTTTATTTTTTTTTTTAATTTATTGTTTATGATTATGTATATGTTTTGGAAACTTAACATCAACAACTTCCCAAAGATTAAAATCATATTATGTTATCTAGCAAGCTGTTTATTCTTTACCGAAGGAATATATAGCTAGTTCTGATGCTGAAGTTCAAATGGATTATGCACATTGTTTGAAGCAAGCTGCAGAACATTTGAGCTTCTCTGTGATGCCATTGTCAATCCTAAACATCCATTGCACAAGCCTTGACGTAGAATTTTCCTGCTTGGTTTCTTTCATTGAAAGCTCATTTGCTTTGAGTTAACGTGTAGACCCTTGATCTGGTAAATGGTGATCTAAGCACAAGATCATCGGATAATACCTGGGCAGTTGACAAATTTGTACACAAACCTAGCTAGCTAGGGTGAATGGGTGATATAATAAATTGGCTGCCGCAACAGATTAATGGGTATGTTATAAGTAAGCTGTGGTGTCTTCCAAAAGTGCTGCTTTGTTCTGCTACTGCAAGTGAAATCAATGACAAACAAGATTGCTCCTGGAATCCAAAATCAGGTTCTTTAATTACAGTCACAAGTGCCTATCATGTAGGATGCAACCTGACGGGAAATGGAAGTCCCGAGCTATCTCTTTCAGGAATGAACTCAGAATAGTTCTGCTTAGAATCAGGTCTGGATTCTAACTGTTCCACCTAAACGTTTGGAACAGCTCTCCTGTGAAGTTGGTGGGTAAATCATATTCATTAACTTTTACTCAGTTTTCAGGACTGGTTTCTGCTGCTGGCGCTTTCTCAACAAGGATTCTGAAAATGAAGGAAAGGCAGCTATGGTTCCTCGGGCCAAATGGAGATATAGGCCTTGTCCCATGAGCGTTTCAATTTTAGAAAAGAACTTCAAATCAATTCTCAAACTTCATATCTGATATGGCGAATAAGTTTTGCACGAAGATCAGCATCTTTTTTAGAACCTTTTTTTAGAAAATCTTCTTAGCGAGATTGAAGATGATGTAGTAGTTTCTTTCTTCTATAGAGTTTACATTTTCCTCAAAAAAAAAAAAGAAAAAGAAAAAAAAGAAAAGAAAAAAACAAAGAAAAAGAAAAAAAGAGGAGGCTTGACTAATGTATAGCACTGTGGTTGATCATGCAATATTTGTTGGGTATCCATATCCGTATAACACGCATCAGTTCTCTATGAAAATACCCTTCTTCTGACCCTGTCTTCAAGACAGTTTCTCTGCTATATAAACAGGACCCCTTTTTTTTTTTTCCCATAATCTACTTGTCCAAACGGTTTTACAGACTGTGAGCGAATCAAGCTCGTGATTATTTGATTTATCTTGAAACATGAATCTTTGATTGGCTAAAAACCCTCCACACACCAAAACCATAAAGAATTGTGTTAGCTTAGAGATTAAGCTAGATTAGCATGTGGTGATCATTTAATATTCATAAGAAACAACAAAACGAATAAGAAACATCCGATAATGTATTACCTTGTAGCTTATTAATATAATTAAGTCCTGCAAACGAATGCCTGCCCTAGCTTGGATTATTAGCTAGCTCTTATCCAAAACTAAATAAATTATATGGAAAGCACACAAGATAAACTCTAAAATAGCATTGGCATTTGAAATGAGGTAGTTAGGAAGAGAAACGAAAGGAAAGAGACTAGAGAGAGCACCAGACTGACCAGACAATTAGCAAGAAGTGGCCATTTTAGTCAAATTGAAACATTTCGATATGACCAGTCCTAAAATAAGATCCAAATATATATGAACTTTCATAATCCAAAAACAAGTTCTATTAGTTCACTTCAATCGAACTGTATGTCAATAAGGATCAAGGAAAATACAAAAAAAGGCGGATAAAAAATCAGATCAGATATCTGGAAAGAAATTAATGGTACAATCATCCAGCAAATGGGACGTGTTCAAGTAAGAACTCGCGTTCAGTGCTTCAGCCATCCAGTGCCAATAATCGTGTTAATGTCCGAACTTTCTCTGATGCTCATAAAAGAAAACACCTCAGTTTTCCTAGGGAGCATCACCAAAGTTGTATGGAGGCGGACAAGAAACATAGAATACATGACAGACATCTATAAAAGTGGAAAAAAAGTATTGCACCTCAGCTCCTCTTAGATCTCTTCCTCTTGGGTCCTCTCTGAAAGGATTTTAAAAAGGAATGGGAACGAGCACCAACAGCAGCATAGGTTCTAAGTTTCTCGAGAATCCTCCTTTCACTCGCACGCAATATCAGGGAATGGTATAGCTTTCTCTCTTTAGCACAACATTTTTCCAGTGCTTCAATATCATCTTTTATTGAACTTGAGCCATAGAAACTCTCCCTCTTATCAGCAAGCCACAAAAGAGCATTGCATACACTTTCTGTCAGCAACAAGTCTGCTTTCATTTCTGAGATTTTATCCCATGTAATATTCCATTTTTCGGATAAAATTGTGTCAATGGATCCTTCGTGGTTATTTGCAGCTGAGACTGCAAGATCCAACTTGCGATAAGTATCCTCTGGCAACAATATTATATACAATAAAATCAACAACTCAATTTGCGGTTCCCCATTAGATGATATCTCAAAGTATTCAGCACTCTGGCTGTCACATCCTCTGTATTCCAATCTTCTCCAAAGGGATAACCTAGCTCTAGTAAACCTGCTAGAGAATAATGAGGAACTCCATTCTTGTACCAATTCCAAATCGATATTGACAATGCCAAAGGAATTATCTGGCTCTGTAAACCCATATCTGTGAAGCAATGCAGCGTTACCCAGCAAACCATATGTATTAAAGACCTGAGATGGAACAGAAAAAGAAACAACATAAAATGAGGGAATGATATGAGAAAGCATCTTTCTAGATCAAAGGTAGCCTGAAGCAAACAGAAATGAATACTTGAAATTTGATTAACCATTACACAAGGTGTCAGTATGATACCCAACAGTCATTGGTAAAATACAGCAAAGGACCACTTTATCTGCAGTTACAAACAACGGCATGCCTCATGTGACAACAAAGCACTATAATTAGGGCTGCCAACTAATCCAAGCACCAGAGTAAAAATTATTGAAAACCATTTCCTGTGAGAAACATAAGAACTTAAAAGACATTCTCATTGTCACTGTTTTTCCATTGACTTGTATTGTCTTCAGGTTGCAAGGTTTTAAAAGGGTTTTAAAGGACCCCTCAACATAGATGAATAAACCATGAATAATAAAAAACCTAGAAAGCATAGGCAGCTGCTCAACAAGATGAATAAACTCATTCGACTCATTTATTCTAAGGGATCGAGTGAAAAGATAAGTTGAATTTGTCATTTTCCCCTTAAACTAAAATTTTCCTTCTCATGCTGTCAAATTCATGCGCTTCCTCTATACATGATCAATTGGTCTAGTATCAGAACTAAGAGCCAACAGAATGGTAACTGAAAAAACATCATTGGTAGTATGAGATAGTTCCTGTTGTATTAAGTTTTCTGTGAGACTTCAAAGTAGAAAACTAAGGATGACTTAATTAAGGGCATACCAAGTTGATGTATGCTCTTGATTTTAATAGCTTAAAATCACCTCATTGCAGAAGCAACCAACGCTAAAAAGCTCTCTACACCTGGTCATCTAGGAACACAGGCAACTTCAAGAACTCCAAAATCCAATGAAATTCAACCAATAGGAATCTGGTCAGATATTGCATTAAACCATGACAGCTCATAAATAATCCTGATGCCACTGGTAATAATTAGAAAGCACAACATCTATACAAAGACCTCCTATGAAATCAGCCAAACCATGACTCGAAACAATGGAGCTAAAAGAGGTAGAAATTATTTCACCTTCTACACTGCTGATCTGGATTATGTTACTAATTTGAATGATATCGCAAACTGTTAAGGAGAGATAATCAAATGACTATGTACCCCAGACAGTTCAATTTCCCCAGCTGCAACCCAGATAAACATCCTCTTAGACTTCAACAATGAGGACTATTCCAAAGTAGAATTCAACAATAAGGAATGCTCCAAAGTAGTTCTAACGGTCAACATGTTGATTCTCTAAAGCAGAAACATTTATGTGGTCTCAAAGGAAAAATAACAATATAAATGCATTAGCTGTGAGATCATCAACAAGACATAAGAATAAAATTTAGATACAAACCTCAACTCCAGCTTTAACATCTTTCACCATAATCATTTCCAACACCAAGGGATCATCGCCAGTAATTGAAGAGCAATCCAGCTCGCTTGATGGTTCCTTGTTGCCAATATTATCAGCATCTAAGTCAACGGTATCACCATTGTCAGAGTCATCATCAGATTCAGAATAAGATGATGTACTGGTAAAGTGCACATCCTCAGCTCCAGTCTTGTGATTAAAGCTGCATGATTTGAAGTTACAACCAGGAGTAAGAAAAAAGAATGACTACCATAACCGCATAACATATCAAGAATTTTAACCATCGTAGAGATGGCATGCATACTCACAGGTCTGCCAAAGGAACCATTCCAAATCCATGATAATCATCAATCTCAAAAGAACGAGAAGCAATCAAGCTCTTCGCAGCAAAATATTGCTCGACACTAAAAAATTTTGGATCAATATTTGATGGCAGCGAATCCAAAAGAGGCAGTATGCTTTCCTTCCAATCCTCATAAATAAGAGCTTTGTCTTCCTTCACTATCTGCCTACAAAAAGATCACCAAAAGATGAAAAGCCAGAAAATCTCAAGCCAATCAAATTCACAGTTGAAATCCCATCTTTAAAAAGACAAACAATCATCCAATCCCACATGAACATAGTAGACAAATTGATTTTTTTTTTCCAATTTTATCTGCCTACAAAGTGCACGATAAATTACAAAATTTTTAGCCATAGCAACTTCACAACCAAAACTGCATCATTAAAACATGAATAATTATTCAATCTCACAAAAATTAAATCTTTTCCAGTACAAGCAAACAAAAAGACTTGAACTTGGGAGCAACTAAAGTGAGTAAACCCAAACCAAAAACCAAACCATTAATTACTTTGAAGTTCACCTTATGGAGCTCAGTGCCACGAAGGAGCAGATCAACTTCATCAAGAGACCAAACCAAAGGCAAGCACTCACAGTCAGGCAAGACTTGAAGGTAACCAGCCCAAGGAGAGTCCCCACCTAAGCTCTTCTCATACATTAGAGCCACTGATAGTCCCAAATAACCATCCAAACCAGTAGATTCAATCAAGTCTTGAGCCCCACTTGTCTTAATAGTAAGGCAAGCAGTTTTTGGTATTTTAGCAATCAAATCTCCTTCTTTCAAATCCCACAATGCCTTCACTGAGATTCCCTCTTCTGGGGTATCGATAAATTGGAGAGTGTCATTGCTCCATTCAATGCCTTGGGATATCATCCACCTCTTGAATGCCCTCAGTCGCCTGCTTGACATTTTTGCTTCTTCCTCTCTTCTTCGGTTGGTTCTTTTGTCTGTGGGTTTTGGCAGGGTTTTGTTTTATTGGGTCAACTACTCATGGACCAAGCCCTAAAAATGGATTGAGTCTCATTAACACAGATGCTAAACCAGAGTGGGCCCAGCCCAATAGGTTTAGGCTGGCTTAGGCTGGCTTAGGCTTGTAGAGGAACAGAAGAAAATAGAAATAACAAGGAGAAAACGATGCATAAGGTGTTTTAACACTAGACTTCGAATAAATAACGCAGCAAAAGTGAGAGAGCGAGACACAGAAAGAACGAGAGGAATTGAGACGACGACCATAACAGAGGTAAGCAACTTAGACGTTTTCCTATGTCTTGCCATTTTCAATTTTTTCAATGTTGTATAGGAATTTATAAGGTTTATGTTTCTATGAAATATTGCTGATCTGGGTTTTTCAAGTTTTTTTTGTTCTTTGTAGTGAAATAGGGAGGGAAAGTTGGTTTATTGTGAGATTTTTCTTGATTGAAGAATGGCGTAATGATTTTCAATGCCGAAGTTAGAAGCTTTTTTCATTTCTGGATGCTCTTTGAAGTTGCAACTTGTTGTCTTAGGCATTTGAAGCAGTCTGAACCGAGTATTTTGACTCCATCTTTTTATGTTTTTTGGCTTAAAGATATACTTTTCATGCTTGGATTTGGAGGGGTTCTATTATTTTCAATAAAGGTTAATTCTTGTTTAATGGGTGGCAGTTGGTGAATGCTGCACATATTTGGGCAAAATCGCTTTTTTTTTTTCTTAATTATTATTACTGATTCAGTTAACAGCTCAGATTGCGAGGACAGCAGCAAAGCTAAACAAACAAAACCTCTCTCTTTGCCTGCCATTTTCAAATTTGTTTCATGTTTTGTAGGGATTTATTAGGTTTATGTTTCTAGGTTTTTTGGTTTCCATAAAAATATCCCTATTTAGGATTCAAAACCTAAATATTCTATTTCTTAGTCTGAGAAGGAGAGACAGTTGGTTCATTTTGAAACTTTTGTTGATTTATTCTCCTCTCATTATGTGTAGAAAGGAGAAGTTTCACACTTGAATTAATGAGAGTGTATAAGTTATAAACTATTGCTACTTGTGATAGTTGAGTTTTTAAATTTGGCAACTTAATGTATAGTTTTATTGTTTTAAGCTTTTAAACCAGTTTGAACGGAGTGCTATTGGCTCTATTTTGCTTCTTCTTTTCTTTAATAGTTTAAAGCTATATTTTTTGTATTTAGATTTGTTTTGATTCTATTGTTTTCAAATAACAGTTAAGTACGGGTGGTAGTTGGGGAATTCACCTATTATTAACGGATTATTGTTTCATTTGTTGATTGCTGATTTTGTTAAACAGTTGATTAGAGTATGAGTGGTGCTCCTGTTAAAAGATCGCATGAAGAGGGTGTTTATTCTTCTTCTTCAAAATACCCTCCACATGAGGACACAGGTTCAAACCCTAAGCTGACATCTGGGGTTTCAAATGAGTACCATCCACCATATGAGATGGGTCCAGATGCTCGGGTGGCAAAGATTTCCAGAACTGAGTCTCGAGATGCAGATAGAAGATCACCTTTGCATTCAATGTATCGAATGTCGCCATCTTCAAATGAATCACACATGGATACTCATTCTAATGTTGCTCCTGAAAGCAGGCTTGAATCAAGGGATTCCAAGGACAGCAGAGATCACAGGATTGAAAACCGTGACCCAAGGACTGATGCAAGAGAGGTGTATGGTGAGGTAAAGAGGGATTCACAAAGTGTTAAAAATGAAAAGGATGTGAGGTTTGATAGTAGAGGGGATGACAATAAGGAAGTAAAGCATGACAGGGAGGCTCATATTGATCCAAAGGATGGTTTTGGTGCAGCAAGTAGTCAAGTGAATTGGAAGGAATCCAAAGAATACCATAGAGGAAAGAGATATATGGAATCCCCAGGTGGACATGTTGATCCTTGGCATATATCACGTGGTAATTCCCAAGGTCCAGCTGAGATAGGAAAGGAAAGCACTAACATTGAGGAGAGGGATCATGTGGAAGCTCATGAGGCAGTTGGTGAAAATAAACTTGATTCAAAAGGTGAGGAGAGATTTAAAGACAAGGATAGGAAGCGGAAAGATTTAAAGCACCGGGAATGGGGAGACAGAGATAAGGAAAGAAGCGACCGAAGGGGAAACATGCAAGTAGGCAACAGTAGTGCTGAGGGCAAGGAGTCAGTGAAGGAAGAGAGAGAAGCAGAGAGGTGGGAGCGGGAGAGGAAGGACCTGTCAAAAGACAGGGAAAGGTTAAAAGAGAGGGAGAAGGACCACTTAAAGAGAGAATCAGGAGCTGGAGCTGAAAAAGAGAGTTTGCACAATGAAAAGGAATCTGCGGATGGAACTGTAAGAATCTCAGAACAGGAAAATCCAGTTTTAGAGCCTAAAAAACAGAAAGATTTTGATAACTGGAAAAATGTTGATAGAGAAGCTAAAGATAGAAAGAAAGAAAGAGAAGCTGACATAGAAGGAGATAGACCTGAGAAGGGAAGCAGGATGTTTGGCAAAGAATCTGATGATGGATTTGCGGATGGGGAAAGGATTAGTGAAAGAGAAAGAGAAGTTTTTAACTATGGAGTCCAACAGCGTAAGAGGATGCTTCGGCCTAGGGGTAGCTCACAAGTGGCAAATCGTGAACCCCGTTTTAGGTCCCATACCCAGGACACTGAAGGGTATGTTATTACTGTTTTAAGTGGAAGTATGTTTTCCATATGGTTGATTTTGGATTATTGACAACTACCATGTGGAAATTTGCTTTAAAATATTTGTTATGCATGTCTAAACTGCTGTTGTTGGAGCTAATTGTCTACCATGTGGAAATTTGCTTTAAAATATCTGATATGCATGTCCAAACTGCTGTTATTGGAGCTAATTGTGTAGAGATTTATCATACAATTATATTTTCTTTCTGAAGAAAGTATTACTTTTAATAGTGTTGAAACCCTTAACTAAACTTCTCTTTGCATGAATTCTTCAGATTGTTGGCTCATTTAGATTGTTTAAATTAAGCATGATTTCACTTCAACAATTCAAGAGTAAAGTTTTATGGAACTTAGTCTGAATGCATTATAACTAAGTTTCTCTTTCTTGCAGATGTCAAGGTAAGCTGTTTTATTCCATTCTATGAAGCTGGAACTTTATTCGCGATATGGTTAATGGAGTCTGCGAGTTGGTTTCTTTTACCATAATGGAAAGAGTTTAGTTATTATATTTGACTGCACAATGCTAAATTGAAATTTAGTTTTTCCCACCAAAGGCTTCAGGCAAGATGGATTAGGAGGCACTTACAATCAGCATCATCATTTTGCTACATATTATACTGTATTTGCTAATGATTCTCTATTCACAATCAGCGTTATCTGAAGGTTGATTGCTGCTTTTTATTTCTTTTGGGCGAAAACTTTTGGTTAACCTGAATTTTCAGCTTTGTAAAACTGTATTGCAGTATGAATCTTGTTTTTCCTTTTATGTAAGCGTGCAGCGTGTTGCAGGGGAGTTGAGTGAAGAGAGCTCCTTCTGATTACTGATTGGAATGTTAAATCTGAAATATTTGGCTATCATTGCATATTTAAATTTTCCTTTTCCTTTCTTTCTTTTTCTACTCTCTTAATGCATTGGATATACCAGAATGAGGTGTTGCCTTTTATTTTCACTTTCTCCTTTTCTTTTGTGCTTCTGTATAATATATTCTTGAGCTTCTGTTAATAGGTAGTTTCCTTAGTTTCTTCTTCTTCTCTTTTTTTTTTAAGTTTATTTGTCACTAGGAATGAGTAGTTTTTTTCAACAACTCCTGGTCTTTGCTGTCATGAACTGCTTCTTTTGGCAAACATATTAGTGCTTCCTGATGAATGATTAAAAAGCTTGAGATAACATTAAAGTTCACAAGTTACCCAATTTCCTTTATATAGCTATTGAGTTTAGTTTCTGATGCTCAGGCAAATCTGAGGTATCCTCTGTTGTTTATAAAGTTGGTGAATGCATGCAAGAGCTGATAAAGTTATGGAAGGAGTATGAATCATCTCAGTCTGATAAAAATGGTGAAAGTAGTCATAAGGGCCCCACTCTTGAAATTCGAATACCAGCAGAACATGTTACTGCTACAAATCGCCAAGTAAGAGCATGCTACTGTATATAATAGTTGACACTCTTGCTTGTTTTGCATCATATGCTTTATTTTTTCTTGCATCCTTCTTCCTTTATTTCTTTTGAAAATGAATTTTCCCCTTGGCTCTATGGGGCTTGCACAAATGCTAAGTGGGTCAGGGACAGGGGTTTAGCTACTTGCATGCTGTTTGACTTGTAAAATTCAACGAATTGCATGATTCGGTTAAATCTGTACATCTTTGATTCACCACATGAGTCCAGACAAATCATAATATTCAAATTGTGAATCGTAGGTTTCTAACAACTAACCAAATATCCATTAGATTACTTGGAAAGTTTCAGAACTTTTAAATTGGCCAAATGAGGATTTCTTAGTAGATTATGATTCAATTGTACAAGTTTAATGATGTGAAGTTAGTGACTTTATCTCCACTAGCCTTTACCTGCAAGTTGTGGGTGGTTTAGAATTGAATGATGAGATGGATTGTGTGGGGTTTGTTTCCTTGTACTTGTTTGTGTGTGTTTTGTGTCTGCAAACTGAATTTTTGTAAGATATGGCTGGTCTTAAATTTTTAAACTCAATTTGTTGTTAGGTAACTTGTATATAAGGGGGTGGGCGCCTTTTTTGTTCTGATTTGTGCAAATTTGTAGTGTGAAGGGTGAAACAATCAATTTTCTTTAGAAGATAAGAGGCCTCTATATGTACATTGGGATTGCTGTATAAGAGCAATTAGATGTCGTTCTAGTTCTAATGTTACAGGATTTCTGGCCTGGATTTGCTACCTTCATGCTTGGTATTTACTATTAAATATTTATATTCCCATGCTTCGTTCCTAAATTCATCAAGTGCAGGTAAGAGGTGGACAATTATGGGGGACGGATGTATACACAGATGATTCAGATCTTGTTGCTGGTATGTGTGATATGATGAACAGTAGTAATTGTAGAATTTGTTGATGTGTGAACAGAAGCAATATTGTTGATGCAACTTTGTTGCAGTTCTCATGCATACAGGCTACTGCCGTCCCACTGCTTCTCCTCCTCCACCTGCCATCCAAGAGTTATGCGCTACTATAAAAGTGTTGCCTCCACAAGATAGTAAGTCCTTTTTGTCTGTCATACTTTATGATACAGCTTTTCTAAACATCATTCGCATCATAATGCATTCAAATAATTTGTACATGTAAATGTTACATATTTGGATACAGCTACCTGTTTAAGCTTTTGTGTGTATATGTTTCTCTTCAGAATGAATTATGTGTTGTTTGTTGACCTTTTATGTTAGAAAGTTTGTCAGATAAAATTTAAAACATTAAGAGTTAAACAGTGAAATCTTATAGTGGATTGAGAGTTTTGGATTTTGGTTGAAGCCTAGTCAACATTGAAATGGTGTAGGGAATTGGCATGGTACTATTGTTTTTGTGATGTCAATCTGGTATGCATTAATCCATATCTATATTTGAACAACTGAATCACAAGGGTGCAAAGTAACATTCCCAACAAGATAACTAAATCTCTTTACAAAAATTTGACATACTTGATTGTGTTCTTTGTCAAATTTCTTATGTCAAAAGAAAATACTTATTATAGTAGTATATAGCTATATAAGAAACCTAAACGAAGTACTTGCTTATGTTTTTCTTGCTAGTATTGCATTTCTCCTTGTGTGTCATTACCATTTATGCTCTACTTTTGACACTTTAACTTTGACATGTGCATTAGGCTACACATCTATGCTGAGAAATAATGTTCGCTCACGTGCATGGGGAGCTGGAATCGGTTGTAGTTACCGTGTTGAGCGTTGCTGCATCGTGAAGGTGGTTGAACAATTTTCACAATTTTAGTTGTAGTGTCTATTTTTCTCTGCAATTTATCAAGGACATCAGAAATGTCTGTAGTTTCATTTTTCCTGGATCTAGAGGGTATTATAATCACATTGCTATTATCAATCTTCACTAATATCTCTTGCTGCTTTTGCTGTTTGTTGTTTTTTCCCCCCCCTAATGGACAGCCTTTAATCATGCTTGTTTCTGTTATCTTGTTTATTTCAGAAAGGAGGTGGAACCATTGATCTTGAGCCCTGTCTAACACATACATCAGCTGTTGAACCCACCCTTGCTCCTGTGGTTGTTGAACGTACAATGACTACGCGCGCAGCAGCTTCGGTATGACATTGCCATATTTCTTCCAATACCCTTGGGTTTATGCCCTTAGCTTTTACGTCTTTGCATTTTGTTTCCATATACTGCTTACAGTTTTTTATTAAGCAATTTTCTGTTAGATAATTTTTGTCACTGTTCCCACATATGCTAAGTAACAACAGGTATATGTATCCTAGGCATGCTTCTTGTCCTTTTTCTTTTACAACTTATGATTTAGCTTATTGCAATGGTAATCCCATGTCTGTGACTACTTATAAGAAAAGCTAAAATATTTGTTTATGACCAAGCGCTCTTTTTTCCCACTACTTGGATCTACTTACATTAAGATGGCTTTCCTTGTACAGAATGCATTGCGGCAACAGAGATTTGTACGTGAAGTTACAATACAGTACAACCTATGCAATGAGCCATGGTAGATTCCATATCTTTTTGATAACTGTGATATGCTGTGTTTTTTCGGAACTATATGTACTTGGAGATATTTATGTCTTTTGGAAAGTAGAATTTGGTTTTGTCATTGAGCAAAATGGTTCTGAAGCCAGTGGCTTTAAGTTTTATCAACAGTGATATCCATTGCATGTAGTTGTTAATGGAAGTATCAATAGCATGCTGTTTAAATGTATATGCATGTTTATTGTGCTAGTAATTGTTGACCCTGTGGGCCTTGCTCTTAACGAGCCTACAGCTACAATAAAAATGTGATAGATGACCTGTATCAACTATGTGATGTAACACAGTTTCTTCACATGACAGATTTTTTAGCATCTCTTTGAAATAAATTATGACTGTTCGTGTTTGGATTAAATTCTTTCTTTGATTAAGCATGGAGGGGGAGAAAAGGGTTTGGACATTTATTTTCTTTAGAACAACTCTCAACATGGATTTCATAGAGAGCTTATTTCAAATTCACCCAAACCAAATGCAATTATCTATTCTGTGAAGATATCTTTTCAAGATATTGTTTTGAAGTTGATAGACTTTTACGTGATTATTGTTATTTTTTGCATGGGATTTTTTTGGTTTAGGAAAAGTAATGGCTACCAAGTTTGCTTATGCTTTTTAAGCCTCTTTTTTAGTAACACATCAAATATCCTCCATTGTTGGGGTCGACAAAGGTTATGGCATCAGTTTACTGTATGTGCCTAACCCTCAATCCGTAGTTTTTATTTAGTTGTTTCAGTACAAAATGTCACTCGATCAACTTTCCAGAAGTCAAAAAAGTTTTTATTTAGTTCTATTCAATAGTCATACCTATCTGGACATTAAAAGTCGGAGTACTAGGGAATATCTTATCATTAGAGAAGTCAAAAAGGAAATGCCAGCTTTCCTTTCCCTCCTAAGCTCCTCATTTCACACAATAAACTCTTCTCTGACATTTCTTTTCTTTATGTTTCCATGACATTGTTCACTAAGTATATTTTGATAAATGCAAGGACACTAATTTGCATTGCCCTGCGAGATGTTTATAAATTTCCTTTTTCTTGTTGGTGCTGTTGTCTGTATCTATCTTATTTCTTCGCTTTATCAGTTACTAAAATGTTGCATGTCAATTTTGATGCTTGCATAATGTACCAGGATAAAATACAGCATTAGTATCGTTGCTGACAAGGGTCTGAAAAAGTCTCTCTATACTTCTGCACGTTTGAAGAAGGGAGAGGTTCTATATTTAGAAACACATTCATGCAGGTGCTCATATTTTCTTGTTTTCTTTTTCGCCTGTCAACTTGATACTGCTCTAATGCACCTATGTTTTGGAGGCACATTTGTTGTCTTCTTTTAAATTGTTTTTTATTCTGTATCTTATGTTTTTCATATGTTACTCTTATCTCTAATATTTATTTATAAGGCATGGCTATTCACCATTTTGTTTCCCTCTCTCCATGCAGTCTGCATTCATTGCATGTTGAATTTTAAGTTCTCTATCATCATGGAAAGAACAGTTTATGGTGTAGTGGGTTGGGCAAAAGAATGAAAGAAGGATACAATTCTGGCATGTAGGAAACTTGCTTGCCAATAAGTTGGAACCCCTCCACCCAATAAATAAATAGAACCCTTATTGAAATCATGAGGTTGATGTTGTGTTGGTAAATTTTTATTTTTATGTGAAGGTATGAACTCTGCTTTACCGGAGAGAAAATGGTCAAAGCAACACAGGCTTCTCAGGTGCATGAAGAGACAGAGAAATCCCATAATCACCACCCTCATTCCTCAAATGGAGAGAAGACCGACTCTGATAATGTTCTTATTGACATTTTCCGGTGGTCTAGATGTAAGAAACCACTACCGCAGAAGGTCATGCGGTCAGTTGGGATCCCATTGCCCCTTGAACTTGTTGAGGTACTTAATTTGAATTTCTTTCCTAGCAACTTCCCTCATATCTAGATGTTGAAGTTGGGCTTATTATCTCGAAGTTGAATGATTAAGGAGACATTGCAGAAGAAACTCATTTTTCTTGTTTGTAGATTGTTGCTTTTAGATACCTTTTTCTTCAGTTCTTTACCCTTCTGGCTGACTAGCACATTGGCATGTTCGATCAGGTACTGGAGGAGAATCTAGACTGGGAGGATGTGCAATGGTCACAAACTGGTGTTTGGATAGCTGGAAAAGAATACGCACTTGCCAGGGTGCATTTTCTATCTCCAAGTTAGTGTCAGCCTATCGGTATGTTTGAGTGGGTATTGGAGGAGAATCTTGACTGGGAGGATGTGCAATGGTCACAAACTGGTGTTTGGATAGCTGGGAAAGAATACGCACTTGCCAGGGTGCATTTTCCATCCCTAAGTTAGCCGTGGCTTCTTGTGTATCTACGAATAGTTGTGTACCAATGTGATGCATACAGGAATATTGTTTGTTTTTAATGCTTTAAACCCTTGACTATACTAAACAATTGAAGTTAATTCCTTTCCTTTGTTAATAAAAAAAATCGGTTGGACGGCTCAGGGGCTATCAGTAGAGCCACCATGGTTAAAAGAAATGTAAATAACTTGGTGCCATGACTGCATGGGCTATTTGGCATTCTACTCATGTTCGCCACTTTCAGAATAAATCAATTGACAGAAACGGGATCTTATCAATGGCTCCCCTCCCAAGGCGCTGCTGGTTCTCGCGGTCAGGAGGACTCGACTTGGCTCCCTTCTCCTGTAGATGTCTTCAAGATCAATACTGATGCTTCCTTCCTTATCACCACCAGGATGTGGCCTGGGGGTGGTTATCGGAGGCTATGCTGTTCAAGCTATGGTTAGTGCTCAGAAAATTACAAGGCAGCAGCATTCGATTCTCCTAGGCGAAGCTTGTGGTGCTTTGTATGGCATTCAATTAGCGACCGCCCTGGGGGTTCAGAGATTTATATTGTTCTTGAGGCTGTAAGCAACTCGTCTCTTTTCTCATTCACCAGAACCAATCTGACAGCTACATTGACATCATTGCTGGAGACATGTTTTTGTTCCTCCTTTACAGTCTTTTTCATGTGTTCATAACTAAGCTGCTGTAAACTTGGCCATATTCTCTAGTCGTGAACTTGTTTTTAATGGAACATGTTCCAGAAGGTGCGAAACCCTCCATTCTCACTGATGTAAGGTCCTGTGCTTCTTGATCCATTTAAGTCGTTGAAATTTCGAAAACTAAAAGAATAAAAATAAATGAAAGCTTCACTAGTGCTTCATCATCCTAGTGCTATTGTTAGAATTGTAAGAAATGGTTTGTACTAGGTCCGTTTCATAATTAGTAATAACATTTCGAGATAGTTTATTAACATTGGTAATAACATCTAAGAATTATACTAGGTCTCAAGGCTCTCGATAACTTCAATTAATATTTTATATTTTATATCTTCGACGTTTCTTCATTTCTTGGAATTCTGTGAAGTGGATTGCAAGTGTTGTTTGGTTTCTGCAGATATGCATTGGTTTATTTTCTTTTCCTTTCTTTCTGTGCATGTCTCGTGCAGGTTTTAGCTGCTCCTCTTGATTTTTCCCTTTTCCATTTTAGTCTCTGGTTAGGTCACTTGTATCGTGACTCAAACACTATAAACCTCGTTGCTTCCATTACTCTTTTAAAAAATTCAGACTTGTCAGGAAAAAGAAAAAAGAAAAAGCAAGAAGTTGAAGAAAAAAAGAAAGAAGTTTCGTTTGGAGATAGCCCACATTGATTCTTGCATTTAACTTTCAAGTTCTGTTACTGCACTCATAAATCCCAAGAGTAAACATAAACCATGTAACTAATGTCATCTATTATTAAATTCCATGAGTTCAAGAACCTGCTCCAAATTATTAACCCGAGTAATTTAACTATAAATAATAAATTTAAAAAAAAAATTGAAACTTAATTTTTAACTAATTAATTTGTTGATGGATTAAATTATATATATATATATAAATACATTAGATTGCTTGAGCCAACCAACCCAACTTATGAATTAGATGATAAGACATGAATAACTAGACATAAGTAAAAAGAAGAAAGTAACAAAATCTAATTTTTTTTATATATAAAAAAAATAATTGTTGAATGTTGAATCTTGAGATGAAAAGAATTAGAAAAATAAAAATTATATGCAAAAAGAAAATAAGGCTTGAGACCACCCGGTTCAACTCATCAAAATCATGACTTAGGTTATAAGATCGGGATAACTTTATAGTAAAAGAAAAATGAATAAAATCATGAAACCTAATTTTAAAAAAAAATCAATGTCTAATCATGATATGGTATAAAAATAAGTACCAAAAAAAAATATCAACCCTTCTTAGTTTATAAAACATGTGCTTTACTCTATTTGATCAAAAGTATCAAATATAAAAAAATAAAAAATAAAACATTCTCAATAAATTAAATACTCAGCAACACAAAAAAAATGAAGGAAAAAAAAATACCAAGATCAAATTTAAAAAATAAAAAAATAAAAATTCTAGATTGAATGATGCAATAAAAAAATTAATAAATTACAAAAAATCAATGATAAAAATTAATAAATTAAAAAAATAAGAACCGATATACAAGTATACTTAATCAAGAAAACTGTTCTAAAATTTTAAATGCTAGGGATGAATCTCTTAAAGAAAAAAAATCTCAAAAAAAAATCCATCCATCAAAAAGCAACATGTGTTGCCCAAGATGGAAAAGAACATCAAAAGAAATTTGATGACATGGTTAGAGAAGTTTTATGATTATTGGATGAAGGCGCATGTATCACTTTTTTTTTAATTTTTTAATTACTTTAAATGACCAACCTACCCTTTAAATAACTTGTTTATAACCAAAAAACCCTGTATGAGAACACAAAATTACCCCTAAATCAAGCCTAAAGCCTAAATAAATTATGTGATATAGGTTAGTTTTGTGATTTCAAAAAAAAAAAGAAAAGGAAAATACACAAATGCCCCAAAGCAAGGCTTAATTATTTCTCACATAAATGATAAGGTTGTGTGAAATCTCAAAAAAATTCAAATAAAAAATCCTTCCTATTAAAGAATTGACAACAAATTACAACTTATGTAATTTTTTAGATCAAATTGCACTAATTTGAAAGGTTATAGATGAAGATTAAGGATATATATGCTTCCTTTCACATCTTGAAAATAAGACACTCTTAAAATTCTTACTTAAAAATATAAAAGTCTGTCCATTGAATTGCTTATCTTCATTAAATTATTTGAAATTTGATTCGAGTGGATATTCATAATATATAAACATTCTTGCTTTAATTAGCATCTTACACTATTCTCCAGTATCATGCTTTGAATATGACACAATGTACACAAATTAAAATTCTTAAACTCTAAAATATAGAAAATAGAATAATAAAACTCTAATATTTTCTAGACAATTTTTAACTCAATAATTTGAGTTATTTATATAAACCAACATAATAAAAAGAACTTAACTCAAAGTTAAGTAGAAAAAATAATTAAAATTCAAAATTAATTAGAAAAAACAATTAAAACAACATCTTGTGTGTCCAATTTTAAAACCTTTCAAACCTATTCTAGTTATAAACTAGTTAGGTGGCTTGCTCTAAGTTGTGAGCTCACCTTTTATTTTCATAAAAAATTTAGATGCTGACTTTGACAAAATCCAAAACTATTTAGGTTCTGCATTATTCATGATTCAATGCTATCTTAGGTCCGACACACTAGAGGACCTAAGACAATTTGGATCCTGCACCAGGCTTCTACACTAAGGGACTAAAGGCAGTTTGGATCCTACCCCAAGTTATTTTTGGTTTTGCTAGGGCTTATTAAGGTTTTGCAGAGGCTGGAACCTAAGGTTTATTTAGGTCCTACAAAGACTGGAACCCAAGACTATTTAAATCTTACAACGGCAGGACCTAAGGTTATTTTAAGTCTTATAGTCGCTGAACCTAAGATTATTTGGGTCTTGTAGTGGTTGAGATCCAAGGCTATTTAAGGTTTTGCACTTGATATGATCCAATGCTATTTGGATCCAGCACCGACAAGATGCAACACTATTTATTTGGATCTTGCCCCAGTCAAGATCCAAGGCTATTTTGGGTCCTATACTCGACCGGGACCCAAAGCTATTTTGGATCCTACACAATGCTCGACCCAATATAGACATTTATAATATTAATAATAATATTTATTTTCTCTATCCAAGTTCTTATATTTTTCAATCATTAAAAAAATGTGTGGTTTTTTTTCAATAATAATAATAATAATTTTTTTAAAATTTACTACTACTACTACTACTAATAATAATAATAATTTGTAATTTTACCCTTCAAATCAAAATCATTATTATTTTTAAATAACAATAATATTTATGATATTAATAATACTATTTTTTATATCAATATTTTTAATTATAGTAAAAATAATAATATTTATAAAACAAATAATACTATTTTTAATTTTAATATTTTTAACTGTAATAAAAATATATATTTATAATACAAGTAATAATATTTTTAATATTAACACTTTTAATTATAATAAAAAATATTTATAAGACATATAATAATATTTTATCATATTGATAATAATATTAAACTTGTCTAATCAACATAGTAATATTGTTTTTCAAATTATTTTTAACAATAATATTAATGATAATTGTTATTTTTTTTCAATTTTCTTCTATTCTTAATATTAATAATTTGAATTAAAATAATGATAATAATATCTAAAGTAGAAATAATAATATTTATCATATTAATAATAATATCAAACATGCTATAGTAATAATTGTCTTTTAAAAAAAAATCACAATAATAGTAATGATAATTATTATTATGTATATTTTTTATTTTTCTTCTCTGTAAGGTCTGCCGATCCAACTGTATGGGTCTCTAAACCCAAGAACTGTGAGAACAGACCTCGACGACTAGTTCTACACTCAACGCGCGGGTCTGTTAGCCAAGTGCTAAAGGCTATAGGCTCTACATCATGAATTTGAATGATATGATTAAATTATTGATATCTTATTCTAAGTATAAAAATATTTAAATAATAAATAATCTGGTAAAACTGAGGTCAAACCACGAGGAGATTATTTGTATAAATTATAAATAATAACAATATAATAACAAGAAGAAGAATAATAATACAAATAATAATAATAATAGTAATGGTAATTCTAATAATAATAATAATAATAATAATAATAATAATAATAATAATAGAAGAAGAAGAAGAAGAAGAAGAAGAAGAATAAGAAAAACTAATAAAATTAACAATGGTAATTTAATCCTATATTATATGTAGTAATGAGATTAGTCAAGATGCGTGTATATTGGTCCAGAAATCCAATGTTAAGAAAAAAAGTAATAAAAAATTTAAATTTAAAAAAATAATAGAAAATTTAAATCTCAACTTATTATTCAAGTGTATCCTTTATTTTCTATCCATATCTTATATCCAACAATGGGATATGAGAAATCTTGGGTCACTCAGAGTCATTCTCCTTTATCATTTTATGATAGAAGTGGACATCCCCTCAAAATCCACAATTGCTTTAATTTAGAGAGGTGTTGCATGGCTTTTGAACTTGGCAGACACTTGAGATTCTAGCAATGGCAGGTACAAAGATAGTGATGATGAGTTGGTTTAAGAATATGATTATGATTTTTTTTTAAAGAGTTTTTTTTATTTAAAAATATATTAAAATAATATTTTTTTATTTTTTTTAAAAATTATTTTTAATATTAATATATTAAAATATCTAAAAACATAAAAAAAAATATAATTTATTATTTTTTATTTTTTTAAAATATTTTTGATATCAGTATATTAAAATGATCTAAAAACATAAAAAAATATATTAATTTAATTTTTTTATTTTTTAAAAAATATTTTTAAAATATAAAAACAAAGAATACCAGTACCAAAAAAAGAAAAAAGAAAAAAAAGGCATCTCAACCAATCTGGCAAAGCTTCCTCAAATTCCTCTCTCCCATGAAACACCTTACATAAAAATACTTACGGCAGTGAGGTGTTGAAGTTGATAATGAGGTACAGTCTTCAATGTATCCCATCCATGGAATCTAGGCTTTCAAGGGACCTGCTCAAGTGTTGAATTGAGTTTAAAACTCCTGCGGTATCATGGAATTACAAAAACAAGATTTCAATAACAGAATCGAAAAAAGAAAAAGTTTTTTTTTTTAAATAATATTAAAAGCTATGATTTACTAATCAATATAGATCAGTTATTCTTTCACAATGAGTATGAAAAATTGTAAATCCTCTAATACGATTTATTTAAAAGCTATTTAAATATATATTGATTTGTACTAAATAATTCTACGTTCTCCTAAAATGTTTGTTATAAAGAATTTAAAATCTAACTTAAGTTACTAGGCTTATAAAAATTATAAAACAAATAGGTATTAATACACTCGATCTGGTTAGCTATCATGGTTTTTTAGTATGTTATTTTTATTTAAATTCTAGAACACCCTGGAATTTCCTCTTATTTCCATGGTTCTATAGACAAAATTTAAAATCTTGTTTAAAAAGAATAATTCACAAATTATGCACGAAAAATACAAACTTGGGCTAACAAAATATTGTATATTTGAGAGCATGGATTGGGCTTTATCTGCAGGCATCGACGCTTAGCCTGCTTTATATTTCATGTTGTTCTGTAAACCCTTGAGGGTTGAGATTGCTTTTTCGACTCTTGATTCTCTAATCAAAAGCACAAACAAACTCATAATCACTGCAAAGGTGAGTTCTTTAGCTCTCCCGTTTTTGTTTAATTCCTCGATTCATGCTTCTCTGACTGAAATATTCTGTTCCCTTAGTTGTTTTTATTTTATGTTTTTGTGAACTTTCTCTGAATGCGTTGTTTGGTTGCTAAGAAGAGACTGGGAAGTAATAATTTTGACATTGATCCAGTGTCAGAAATGGGAAAATAGTGATGGGTTTTATTTTATTTTTTCTCCGAGCTTTGATCAAATATCACTTTTTGTTGGATGTATGAAACCAGTGTAATATATTTCTTTAAAAAAAAAGAGAGCAAAAAGATAATCCTTTTTGTATTTTGCATTGTTTAGTTACTTTTCAATTCGTTGAACGTGGGTTAGAAAATCAAATTTATAAGATTTCCTTTTCTTTTCCTGGATTTATTGAGGGAATTTTGAGAAAATGCTCAGAATTATCATTGATTGTCTTATTTTTTTGGTTTTATTCAATTTGAGAAATTGTTGATTATACGTGTATTGAGAATTAAAAGGCGCGTCTCTGCCCATTCCATTGTACTTATGGCTTATGTGGATGATGATGGTTCGTCGGGCTCTGGAGATGATGTCAACATGCTGGATGGACACAGCAAGCGTCAATCTGTGACGCCAGGAGGTTCTGGTCGTGGGAAGAGGAGTCGTAAGGCTACTGGTGATGCCATTGTGGATGCTATGCTGGAAATTGCTGCTGCTTCTAAAATGAGGGCAGCTGCTATTATGAAGAATGAGGATCGGTTTTCTATATGCAAATGCATCAAGGTATTGGATGAGATGCAAGGTGTTGATCAACGGATTTACTTTCTTGCCTTGGATTTATTTGAGAACCCCAATGCCAGGGAGATATTTATCTCACTAAAGAGTGAGAAAAGGTTGCCATGGTTGCAGGGAAAATGTAATGCTAACCCTAGCTGAATTAGCTGCGACTGACTCTTTTAGTAGTGTATTTTTCCTAGTCACTAATAATGGTTATGCTTTGTATGTAGAAAGTACTCAAGAAACCCCATGCAGCTGTAACTAGTTTGACTATTAATGGCTGTTTTGCAAGTTTAGTGATCTTAAATGATAGAGAGCACTGTGACTTTCCGTTGTTTGGTTAATTTGGCCACATCACCTAGTCTATAGGGATTCTTGTTTGTCTTGAAGGTCAATAAGTTAAGTAGAAATACATCAAAGAGAAACTACATTTCTTTATCTATATATTTAACCTCTCGCATTGTGTTGTATGTTCTGTATTTTAATCCAATTTGTACAGATACTTCAGTTAGCATGGAAGACCAACTTAGAATTGGACAAGATGGAATTAGTTGCTGCCACCACGGGCTATTACTTTTATAATAGCTTGACTCGGCAACCTCGACATAGTTCATCACCTAACAGAAGTAGCTTTACACCTGAAGTACTGGATGGCCCTGATGATTCATGCCGGGAAATGTTTCGTATGTGAATAAACATGTTTTCCACAATCTCTGTGGTATTTTCAGACAGAGGCATGCTTCATGATAGATGAGCTGCTGGCAATTTTCTTGAACATTATTAGTCATTATAAGCGTAACAGAGTTGGTCAAGAAAGATTTCAGTGAAAGCATAAGCCGGCATTTCAATAATGTGTTGAAGAGTAGAAGGAATCATGTCACCTTCACGTGAATTCATACAACCACCACCTATGGTCACTGCTCCAGATATTCTCTTTAGTAAATAGATTTTATCCATACTTCAAGATTAATCTCTGCAAAACTATTCTTGATCTTCTGTGATGCGTTTTGTTATGCCAGTTACTTCTTTTTATTCAGGATAGTATCGATGTCATGCATGTTCCTGCACATCTACCAGCCAAGGACCAATCTCGATTTCGTAATAAGGTGTTTTATCACAAAATATTTTGGCCGTTTGCACGTTTGACTTGCTGTTTATAGTTATTTATCCGGGCGTGGAGGGCGCTGTTGTTGATTCTCGTTTACCAAGAGCAGTCCTTGATGATCCGGATCAAAATTTCCCTAGCATACCAAAAGGTTCTCTCACACACACAACTTGCAGTAGTCTGTGCACTACCACAGTATTGATGCGTCTATGCATAATCTGTACACAATTTTGCACACACTTTTCCTAGCATGTTAAAGAATTGGCGCATGAGTGCACACACAAGCCCTCAATTTCCAACATGGACCTTTTATTTCTCTAGCTGTTTTCTTGGTTTACTTACCATTGTGTCCGTGACTGGAAAATACCATCACAGGATACTCAAATGTGGAAGGTTTTATTGCTCCATATCCAGAAGTTCGCTGTCACCTTCATGAATTTAGAGGAGCCAATCGGCTGCCTAAAAATCCACAGGAACTCTTTAATCACAGACTTTCTTCTCTTAGAAACGTCATCCAGAGATCTTTCAATGTGTTGAAAACACGATCTCCTGTTCTCAAAGCTGCCCCTCAAATATGGATTTCATGTCCAAAGGGACATGGCTGTTGCTGCATGCGTTTCGAAAATGGGCGATCAGTCATACTCTCTCTCTCCCTTTTTTTCCCATAAATACATTATCTGCAAGGCAACAGGTGCACAGAGCAAATTAGTATGAATTTATCTGGTAATTACATCTTTTTGCATGTCATCACGTGTGAGTGTGTTTGGTTTGGAGGTGTTGTGATTTTTTGTCAAAGATACAATATTTTTTAAGCATAAACTAGAACTTTAAAAACTATAAAAACATGTTTTTTCCTTTAAAAAATAAAAACTATTTTTTATTCAAACACCTCAACATCAAATAATTCAACATCAACTTATCTCTAGAGGCAGTAAATGGAAAGAGGAAGACAAGGTGACATCATAAAGAGACAAGGATGTTGGTACTTGTATGTTTGTGTGAATATATTTATATATGTTTTAGTTAGGTGGCCAGCTACACTGAGAACTCACTTTTGCATTAAAAATTTAGGTTCTGGTATAGAATTCAAAGCTATTTTAGTTGCTAGCTGGGACTAGTCTATTTTGAATCTTACACTAGCAATGATTCAAGACTATCTTGAATTCTGGTAGACAATGTAGATCATGCACTCCGCTCCTATACATTAAAATACTGAAGGGTGTTTTAGGTTCTTTACCTTAGGTTCTACATGCTATACAAAACTAATGCTATTTTCAGTCATGTCTATATTACGTCCTACTTTACAAGGATACAAGGTTATATTAGGTCTTGCACTAGCAAAACCCAAAGCTATTTAGATCTTACATCTAGCTGAATTCAAAGCTATTTTGGATTCTGTCTCAATTGGAACTTAAAACTATTTTGAATCCTGTATAGGTGGATCTAAAGCTTTTTAGATTCTACATCTTGTTAGATCTTATAACTATTTTAGGCTATTTGGATCTTGCACCTAGTTGGATTCGAAGCTATTTTGAAATCTATCTCGATTAGAATCCAAGGTTATTTTGAATCTTGCATCGACGGACCCAAAGCTTTTTAGATCCTGTAACTTAAGATTATTTTAGGCTACTTGGGTCCTGCACTTGGCTAAACCCAAAGCTATTTTAAGTCTTGTCTAGCTAGAACCCAAAGCTATTTTGGATCCTGCACAATATTGGATCCTAGTAAATTTATAATATTAATAATAATATTTAACTTGTTTGTAGAAGTTCTTATATTTTTTTAATCATTTAAAAAAACACATGGTTTTTCTTCAATGGTAATAATATTTTTTTTCAATTTACTATTGATAATAAAAATAATAATACTAATAATAATTTGTAATTCTACCCTTCAAATCAAATATATTATTGTTCTTTAACAATAATAATATTTATTGTCATACGTGTGCGGTGTCGCGATGATTGCCCTCCACACTCAAAGTGTGTATGGTATGTATATTGGCAGATATGGGAAGACAATAAATTCTTGTCTTATATTAGTGGAAAAATTGGATGGGAGTCACCATTTAGTATTCTGGTTACTAGGAACCCTAATTGATCTTTAAAGATCAGATATAGAGACTAGTTGCGTAAAGAAAAAGTATTAGTACCCCAATTACGCCCTACCTAAGGTGGGTTACATTGTTTTGTCTAATAAAATCTAAAGTCATGTTATGGTTTCTTATTGTTTGGAATACGCATTACGTGTAATGTCATATCCCGAGTTCTATTGGTCTGAAAAAAAAAATTTAAATATCTGGAATACGCATTATGTGTAATGTCATACCTTGGATACCAAGAGACAAACAAAATAAAATTCTTATTTTTTTTTTTGAAATTTTAGCCAATGTTCTCTTAACTTTAATAAATTGGTTATTAAAGCCAAAATGCATGCTAAACATTTTTTTTTGTGAAAAAAATATGATTTTTTAGTTTGACACACTTGACTGTATGCACAAAAACACTTTTCTCTTTTTTCAATTGTTTTTTGTATTTTTGAAAGTTTGATGAAAACCAGGTATTTTAATATTAGATTTTTATATTTTTAGCAACACATAAAAAAAATACTACTTGATATTAATAAAAAAAAATACATGGGAAACTTGCAAAATTCCAACCAAATATTTTGAATTTTTCTTTTAACAAAAAAAAATTTAGGCCAAACTTGACCCAACCATCTTGGGCTGGGCCTGACCTGTCTTATACACTATGGGCTGGACTCAACCTAGCCGTGTGGGCTGGGCTGATGTTCCAGCCCATAAATATAATGTTCTGCATGCAAATGAAGATGAAGCTAAAAACGATAGAAACTAGAGGGGAGAAAGTTACTTGGAGTGATGGCGATGCTGGCGGAAGCGGATGCAGTTGTCAGTGATAGTGGAAGGTGGCAGTGGCAGTGGCAACGATCTTCCTTCCTTTTCTCTGGTGTAGAGACACCAATTTATATCTTCTTCCTCTCGTCGATTTGCTCCTCCTGTCCCTTGTTCTTCCCTTTCCATGTTTGTCTCTTCCCTTGGCTTCTCTTTCCCTCTCTCTCTTCTTTCTTTCTTTCTTTCTTTATTCTTACTCCTATGTTTTCCCCTGTTTTGCTTTTCTTCTTCCCTCTAATTTCTATTATTGCGGTTCATTTCTCTTCACTCCTTTCTCTCCCAAAATCCTCTTGTCTCTCTCTTTTCATCTCTCATTCCTTCCTAAAAAACTATGGCTCTCTCTCTCTTGGTCTCCCTTACTTTCTCTTTCGAAAAATCCTTCCAGCTTTTCTCCCCCCTTTCCTTTTTTTTTTCCTTCCTATATCTCTTGTTGCACTCCCTCTTTATTTATAGGTAGAGGGAGAGTGGGCCACCATGCCCTGTTCTGCTTCTACAAGGCATGGCTCTTTCGACGTGAAGGCGTGGTGGTGTTAGTGAAGGGACAGGTCAAGTCATCGTTGGTTTTTTGGGTTTTGGGAGAGAGAGAGGAGACATAAAACTAGGGGAAAAATGCTTCTTCTTCCCTTGCTCTTTGTGCGTCTAGGGGAAAAAGAAAGGTTATGGTGCTGTTCAAAATGACACCGTTCAAAATGACACAATTCAAAATGGTACCATTTGTCCTTCTTTTTTTTTAAAAAAAAAAATGCATGAAATGACGCCGTTTTAACCAAAACATCTCATTTCATTTAAATAAAAACTAGCGCCAAAACACAACCAATTTCAAATCAGCCTTTCAATTTACACGCTTTTTTCATTGTGGTCCTTGGTTTTGGATTTCTTCAATCAAGTCCCTAATTGGCCACCATACTTTAATATATATGCAATTAAGCCCTTGATTTGACTAAATCAACTCTAAAAAATTATAATTTGATCCCAAAATTTTAATTTCTTCCAATTGAAACTCAAATTAACTTAAAAATTAATTTTTCTTGTAATCAAATCCTCTATAAATTCAATTAAACCTTCAATAAAATTTAATTGAGTCCATAAATGTCCGATCTTGTACAATTCTTCCTCAAATAATTTTTTTTATCAATAGGGCTATCATCGGTCAATGATATATTGTTAAATTTTGATTTTCTATTTTTTTAACCTCCTCAACCAATTTTTTTGATCATTTTTTGGGCGCTCCAACATTCTCTTTTAACTGCTATTTTTTGATAATATTGTTTTGGTTTTGAATTTTTTTTTGTATTTTATGCGGGGATCTAAAAATGGGTTACAACAAATGGCCTCCTCTTTATAATACTTACAGAGCAAAGACTTTGCATAGTAAGTTTTGTAAAGATAAACAAAATTGAACTTCCAAAACTGATCCTCTCAAAGCTTGGTTGATTTGAAACTCTATCTTTACAACAATCCCCTTCAACCAGCAATTGATGATCAACATCATGCATAACCAGGCTATTATGAGATCCTGATTAGGTAATCTTTAAAAATTACAATTCACTCGTGGCAAGTTAAATTGAGATCCCTTTTGTTGATCCCTTTTAACCATAATAAAACAAATCTTGTGTGACTAGGATAAATTGAGATCCCTTCGTCGATCCCCTTTAACCAAAACCATAATCCTGTGTAGTTAGGATAAACTGAGCTTCCTTTCGTCAATCCCTTTTAAACCAATATCCTGTGTGGTTATGATAAACTGAGATCCCTTCATCGATTCCCTTTAACAAGAACCATAATCTTGTGTGGTTAGGATAAACTGAGATTCTTTTTGCCGATCCCCTTTAACTAGAACAAAAACTCTTGTGTGGTTAAGATAAACTGAGATCCCTTCGCCTATCCCTTTTAACCAGAACCAAAAACCCATGTGGCTAGGATAAATTGAGATTCCTTTTGCTGATTTCCTTTAACCAGAACCAAAATCTTATGTGGTTAGGATAAACTGAGATTCCTTTCACTAATCCTCTTTAACTAGAACCATAATCCTGTGTGGTTAAGATAAACTAGGATTCCTTTCGCCAATCCCTTTTAACTAGAACAAAAAATCTTGTGTGGTTAGGATAAACTCAAATCCCTTCGTCGATTCCCTTTAACCAAAATCCTGTATGGTTAGGATAAACTAAGTTGCCTTTCGCTAATCCCCTTTAGCTAGAACCAAAAATCTTGTGTGGTTAGGATAAATTGAGATGCTTTTTGTCGATATCCTTTAAACAGAACCAAAATCTTGTGTGCAACTCGGTCAACCTGGAATTCCATCTAGTGACTTCAAGCAAAGCTAAAATCTTCATATGATGATTAAACTGAGATCCCTTCTAGCAATCCCCTTTAACCAAAAATGTTTCTTCTTCATACTAATAGGGTTCAAATTAAAGACTCTTCTTTGTTGATCTTCTTATTTCTTTGAGATTTCCCTAATATAAGGGTATATCTCATCTTTCTCCCGTTCTAGGGTCCAAACCATGATTCTTGATTGTTCATCAACTCGAAGATTCTTTCTTTGTCCTTAATCTTGCTGGACTATATTGAGGATTTTTCTTGTAACAAATCAACAAAAATGTTTGATGCAATGCTTATATATGCATCTTTACCTTGTTTGGAAACATAGGTCCCATCATTTATCTTTAATTTTCTGAAACTCTCTCTTAATATGATCTTGTTCACGTGCTTGAAATGGCATGCTAGATTAATTTCCTATGATGTCTCTTCTGCCCATCACTTTTTAGGGAAGAAATCCCTGACCTTTTTTATTATGATCCTTTTCCAAAAATGCATGATTTGCCATTGCTTTTTATCATGCTTTTGTCAATGCTTTAATTTGTCTTTCATAAATTAAAGGCTTTTTGGTTTTTATTCTAGCATAAAAAAATCCTTCCTCAAAAAGCATCTTTAAAAGACTTAAATTTGTTCATGACAACTAAAACTTTTAACATACACATCGAAAACTCTTTTAAGCAATTTCCACTAAGGATTTTTTTGGTTTCTAGAATGCGGTTTGTCTTTGGATTGGTTTTTTTTTTCAAAGGTGACCTTCTATTTAATCTCTTCAACAGGTTTTAAGTAATTATTTGGAAAGGCTGTGTAAAAAAGAAAAATGTCTCATAGTAGCCCTTTTCTTGCATGGATAAAAATGAATTATCACTCATTTTTTAAGTCCTGTGAGTTATAAGACCATCGTTTTTTAATCTAAGTTATGTGCGCTTGATCAGAAATGATTTTTAAAGGCTTGTAATGTGGGCTACGTCTATAGGCTATGAAAGAAAAGGATGCTTTAAGGGTCAATAGTGTTTGAGGGTTCAAAGAATTAAGACCACTATTCTTCTATCTTTTGTTCTTTTTGAAACTATCTTGTAAGTTTAGTTTGGAGAAGCTTGCTTAAGAATCCTCAAAGTATTATCAAACCATCATCTTTCCCCATCGCCCTTTATTTTTGGATGCCTCTAAGTGTTGGGTTCTGACTTTCAAAGATCCAGGTCTTCTTCTTCTTCTTCTTCTTTTTTTTTTAATAATTTGCTCAAATTCCTTCTCCCTTTTATTTTTATCCTCTTCTCAAATGTTGGGCTTCCATTCTTTACCCCTTTTTTTCCTATAATTGTCTTTATCTTTTCTAATAAAAGATCTCTCATTGTCCCTAGTACGGGGTGTGGTCTTAGTCAGGTTTTCATAAAAAAACCTCAATTCGACTCAAATGGGGACTATAAAGGATGAAATCTTTAGAAAGTGAAGGGAAGACAAAAATAGCGTTTCCTTATTTCAAAACGCACATTGTTAGGATTGATAAACCTTGTTCTTATCTTGAAAGAAAAACATGCGAGTGATTATAAACATGATTACCTAACCATTTATCCATACAATTCAAAATGCTATCAGGGACAAGGTTTTATTTTAGGGTTAGCTTTGGGGTTTGTTTGGTTTGGTCACCTCTTAAGGAAAAATGCTTAAACTTCATCTTTGAGCATTTTACGATACATTCCTTGTAATCATGTGCAAAGCCAACTCTTCCATGAATTTTTTTCAAAATAAAAAAATTAAATGCTATGAGATCAATGCAATGAAAAAGGGGTTCTTTATGCAAAGAAATCATGGCCAAACTTCACTTTATTCATTTTGGGAGAAAACTGAACACATTAGACATAATATCTTTTTATAGAGTCAGAATTCACAGGTTTAGCTAGATTTTCTGCATCCATTCTAGACAACTTCAGAGCTTCTCTTGAGAAAGCCTTCTTCACTATATAAGGACCTTTATAATTTGAAGCCCATTTGCTTTGATCTTCTCCTAGTAAACAAAATAGTATCTGCAGCACTGGATCTCCTTCTTGAAACATGCAAGGTCTAACCTTCTTGTCATATGTCTTGGCCATCCTTTTCTGGTAGAGTTGATGATGAGAGATTTTACTAATCAGGTCTAACTGTTCATATCTCACTTTGGCCCATTCAGCCTCTTTTAATTCTGAATCCATCAACACCCTCAACGAAGGGATTTCTACTTCCAAAGGCATCACCGCCTCTATTCCATATACCAAAGCATACAGAGTAGTTCCTATTGAGGTTTTTACTGCAGTGCAATATATATGGAGAGTGAACGGTAACATCTCATGCCAATCCTTGTAAGTTACTACCATTTTTTGAATAATTTTCTTGATGGTTTTATTGGCTACTTCCACGACACCATTCATCTTGGGCCTATATGGTGAGGAATTTGAATGGTTGATTTTCCATTTGATACAAAGCTCCATGATCATTTTTCTATTGAAATTCTATGCATTATTGATCACTATCTTTTCTAGTGGACCATAGTGACAAATCAAGTCTTTTTCTATAAACCTCTTCACCACTTTTTATGTTATATGGGTGTATGAACTGGCTTCTAACCATTTCATGAAGTAGTCAATAGCTATAAGTATGAATCTATACCCATTGCTAGCTTTTAGTTTAATAGGTCTAATCACATCAATCCCCCAGATTGTAAATGGCCAAGGAGATGCTAGATTAATTAGAGGAGTTGGAGGTGTATTGACCTTATCACTATACACTTGACATATGTGACATTTCTTGACATAGTCGATGCAATCTTTCTCTAGTGTCATCCAGAAATAACCGGCCCTATGTATTTTCCTTGCTACTATATGCCTGTTAGCATAAGTTAAACAATTCCCTTTATGTACCTCCCTTGAAGCATTTTTAGCATCTGTCTCATTCAAACACCTTAGCAAGGTTTAGTCAAATGATCTTTTATATAGAATCTCTCTGTCTAGGTAGAAATCCATGACCAACCTTCTTAGGGTTTTCTTATTCGTCTTTAAAGCTCCTATTGGATATTCTTGATTTTGTATAAAATTCTTAATATCATGGTACCAAGGCTTTTTATCTACCTCTCCTTCCATCGAGCAACAATAAGCTGGGTTATTTCTGATGTCTATGTGTACAGGATGTACCTTATACCCAAGATCAATCGTAGCAATAGTAGCGAACGTGGCCAAAGCATCTGTAAAATGGTTCCCTTCTATTTCTAGATGGGTGAATCTTATCTTTTCAAATTCTTCTAACAGTGCAGATAAATATTTCTGGTATGGTCTCAACTTTTCTTTCTTAGTTTGCCATTCTCTTTTGACCTGATAAATAATCAACATTGAGTCATCATATACATCTATCCTTTTGATCTTTAGTTCTAATGCAGCTTTTAAACCTAGGATACAAGCCTCATATTCAGTTGTATTATTGGTGCATTCAAAATATAATTTAACTGAAACCAAATATTGCTTCTGGTCAGGAGAGATTATCACCACACCAGCCCCATTACCATAAACATTCACTGCTCCATAAAAAAAATGGTCCACCAATCTGTCTTCTCTTCTTCTCTTGCTATTAATAATACATTTTCATCAGGAAAATCAAAATCTAATGGCTTATAATCTTCAACAGCATTATCAGCTAAGTGGTCAGTGATCGCACTCCCCTTCACGACTTTCTTTGTCATATATATTATGTCATATTCTAACAACAAAACCTGCCACCTTGCAATTCTGCTTAAGAGATAGGGTTTTTCGTAGATGTACCTTAGTGGATCCACTTTTGAAATCAATAAAGTGGTGTTATACAACATGTAATGTCATAATCTTTTTGTTGCCCATACCAATGCATAATAGAGTTTTTCTATTATCGTGTATCTAGACTCACATTCGATGAACTTCTTACTCAGATAATAAATAGCCCTTTTTTCCTTTGGTTTCATTATACTAACCCAATACACATCCCATAGCTGTTTCAATCACTATCAAATATAGTATTAAAGGCCTTCCTAATATAGGAGGAACAAGGAAAGGTGGACTTTGTAAGTATTGCTTGATTTTATTAAATGTCTTCTTACACTTCTCATTCTAAATCCCAAGATTCTTTTTTCCTTGGTAGTCGGAAGATAGGTTCACATGTTGTGGTTAGTTGAGCTATAAATTTGACAATATACTTCAACCTTCTCAAGAATCCCCTTACCTCTTTCTCTGTCTTTGGTGATGGCATAGATTGGATGGCCTTCACTTTATCAAGATCCACTTTTATACCTTTGTCACTTACCACAAATCCTAGCAGCTTTCCGGACTTAACTCCAAATGAACATTTTACAGGGTTGAGCTTTAGTTCGTACTTCCTTCCTCAAAACCTTTACATGATCTTCTCCCTTCTTGGACTTAGCAATCATATCATTTACATACACCTCAATTTCCTTATGCATCATATAATGGAATAGAGTCACCATGGCTCTCTAAAAGGTGGTTCTTGCATTCTTCAGACCAAATGGCATAACCTTGTAGTAATAGGTTCCTCATGGTGTAACAAAAGTTGTTTTCACCTTATTTTCTAAAGCCATCTTTATCTGGTTGCATCATGAGAAACCATTCCTAAAGGAATATATGGAACTATATGCAACATTGTTAACCAAAACATCTATGTGTGGTAGGGAAAAATCATCTTTAGGGCTAACTTTGTTCAAATTCCTGAAGTCCACACAAACTCTAATCTTTCCTTTTTTTTTTTGGTATGACAGCAATGTTGGATACCTATTGTGGATATTTAACTACTTCTAGAAAGTCTGCATTCCACTATTTTTCGAGTTTTGCCTTAACTTTGATCCAAGTATCTGAGTGGGCTCTCCTCAACTTTTGTTTGATTGATTTATAACCTTCCTCTTGCAGTATCTTATGTACGACAATATTTCTATCTAAACTATGCATATCCTCGTAAGACTAAACAAAATCATCTATATATTCTTGCAATAGGGCAATTACCTTTGCTCTTTCCTCAGGAGTGATTAAGGTCCCTATTTTCAACTCTCTTTTAATTTGACAATTACCCACGTTTATGGTTTTTAGTTCTTTTGTAGCTGGTTCCTAGGTTTGTTCATGTTGCTCTACTAACATTGTAAATTCCATAACATTTCTTTCATCCTATTCTTCTTCTTCCATGGTGATAACATGTTCGTTAAAGTTTGGTCATTCATTCTTGATGTTGAAGGTATGTGATGTTATGGAAGATCCGCTTTCAAGGTTCCTGAAAGCAGAAAGTGTTTGGTGTATATGTACAAATAAAGAGATAAATTTGGAAAATACATGATCTTATTATTTAAAACAAACGGTGGGCTCAATGCAACAACAAAGTCTAATTGACATCATGAGCCTTGATTGTTAACTAAGGAGAATAAAGCAAACAAAAGCATATTAAAGCAAACAAAGTTGGTTTACATTTTAAACACTATTAGGGTTTTTTGAGGCACCCAGTTTTGAAACTTCTCGCCTTTGACCAACTTTTATATGAAGGTCTTAGTAGAGACTTTTTCTATAGTGTAGATAGTTAGTTGTGGTAATGCTTTATCTTTCTTTCCTGCTACCATCTTCATGTCACCTCTTTCCACTTTATCCTCCTCCAAGGTGTTTATGCTCATATTTTACAGTTCTTGACTAAGGCTTTTTACTTCTTTATCGGGTTGCATTACATATGTAGCCTTTGGGAATGAAACTCTAAGAAAAGGAATGTCCAAATTTTCTTCCTCAAGATCTCTTCTTTCAATCCTAGCCATTCTTCTTTCCATTCTCTGACCAACAGCCCATTGATGATCCTCTTTTTTAGGTTTGTACCCTAACTCAAATCTTTGATCAGCAAATTTCATATTTATTGGGTTAACCCTTTTTGGTTCCTTAATGATAGGATTATACTGAAAGGGGATCCCACATTCCAAGAAGCATTGAGTTGTCATCCTTACTACTTCTAAGATCCTTGGCCTTTTTAGTACAGTGTTCTCAGGCACCCAGTCTGTGTTCATAATCTTAAAAGCATGGATATTGTTATCCTTACAATCCTCAGCTTTGATGAAAGATATGGCTACATTCTTCATCATGAAAATAAACCATTTGTAAATCATCAGATTCATCAATCTCAATTTCATTGGAAGTGGTTTGAAATTGATCATGAATTAATTTTTCAGTGAAGTCCACTTCTTGTAAATCATTATCATCTCCAGGTTGCTTGCAAATGTTAAAAATATTCATATTTAATGTCATGTTTTCAAATGATAGCTTTATCAGTTCATTCCTACAATTAATCAATACATTAGAAGTTGCAAGAAATGAATGTCCTAAAATAACAAGAAATGAATTACATACTTCAACAGGTTATGTGTCCAAGACAATAAAATCCATAGGATAAATGAATTTATCAACTTGTACTAACACATCTTCAATTATTCCTCTAGGCATTTTTATAGATTTATCGGCAAGTAAAAGAGTTATAGAAGTTGGTTTTAACTCACCTAAATTGAGACTTTGAAAAACTGAATATGGAAGTAAATTCACATTGGCTCTAAGATCAAGTAAGGCTATTTTAATTTTATGTTCTCCAATAAAGCAAAAAATTATAGGACAATCAGGGTCTTAATTTTTTAAAGCATTATTGTTCTAAAGAATGACATTTATTTATTCAGCTAAAAAGGCTTTCTTTTTTACATTTAGTTTCCTCTTCACAGTGCATAGATCTTTCAAAAATTTAGCATAGGAAGGAACCTATTTAATAGCATCCAGCAAAGGTATATTGATTCTTACCTATTTGAAAGTTTTAAAGATTTCAAAGTTGTGATTGATTTTTCTTTGTTTGGTCATGACATGAGGAAATGAAAGCGCTGGTAGGGAATCTATTTTTTCTTTGCAAATTTCAGATTCAACCCTTTCTTTACTCTCAGAGATTGACTCATCATCTTTCTCACAAGGTTCAATAGTGGGTTTTTCAATAACCTTACTATTGCGAAGAGTAGTGACTGATTTGACTTGATCCATGTATTGGCTTTTAGAATTACTTGCATTTGTATTGTATTGTCCTTTGGGATTTTGTTATGGTTGAGATGAAAACTTACCTTTCTCTTGAAAACTGAGAGTAGATGTCAATTTTACAAGAGTATTTTAAAATCTGTCATGTTTTGAGCAAGTTGAGTATTGATTGTCTCTTGCTTTTCAATGAATGCATGCAATGTTTCCTCAAGATTTCTTCTAGGAGGTGGAGTATAAGGAAGTGCATATCTATGAGAATTTTAGAAATTATAGTGTGTATGAAATGGTGGTTGTGAAGTTTATATATTGTAATTATCACTCTTCTAAATGAAATTTGGGTGATTTCTCCAACTAGCGTTGTATGTTTGCGAGTATGGGTTGTGGTTATCCTTATGGAACTATTTAAAGCATGGGCTTTGACAAGACTAAAAGATTGATGACTTCTCCCAAATACAGGAGTGTCAAAGTAATAAAGAACCCTGCAAGACCGATGTCGAACCATAGGGAGGTTAATTGTAAAAATTATAAATAACAATAATGCAATAATAATAATAATAACAACAACAATAATAGTGACAACAACAACAACAACAACAACAACAACAACAATAATAATAATAATAATAATAATAATAATAATAATAATAATAATAATAATAATAATAGTAATAGTAGTAGTAGTAGTAATAGTACTAACAACAACAACAACAACAACAACAACAATAACAACAAAGAAAAAGAAAGAGGAGAAGAAGAAGAAGAAGAAGATGAAGATGATGATGATGAGAATTTGAGATAGAATATTAATGTAAGAATTAAACAATGATAATAACAAATGTCAAGGTTAGAGGATCTACTAATGGTATGTCAAACAAGTATAGTATAAACTCTTATTATTTAATTGGAAACCACACACAAAAAAAGTTCTAATCATATTATAGATTGTTAACATAATTACATTAGTCATCTTATTCGATTAATACTAATACTTGTAAATCTCGTCAAGCATTCATAATTATTACTTATGTTAACAACAAATCAAGTTTCTTTCATAGCTCAGGTGTCGGTTATACCATACAATATGGGTTATGAAAGTGCCAAGCATTTGTTATACCAGATGTTATACAACATAAATCAAGATTAGTCATTTAATAAGCAAAGTATTAAAGAATGAATAAGATAACAAATATAAAATATGTTAGTATCAACAAGATAACAAATATAAAATATGTTAGTATTAAAGAGTGAACAAGATAACAAATATAAAAAATATGTTAGTATCAAACATTAAAGTCCATATTAAGTTTACACTATACTTGTTCTTATACCATTAGTGTAATTTTTTCACCTTAACATAATAAACTTAGCTAGATATAATGAAAGAAAGAAAAATAAATAAACAAAATAAGAACATAAATAAGATAAAAGTTAACTAAGTAAATGAATGAAAATGAAAGGCATAAACTTGATATTAATCAAAGCAAAACATAAGCAATACAAAAAATACAAAGAGAGAAAGCAAGAGTATGATCTTGATCTAGAAACCAAGATGCCTAAAGACATGGAAAATGCCTCCTCTTATAGGCCAAAATTGGAAACTAATGATTTAATGACTAATTAATGAGTGGGTGACCAACTCTTAACTTAGTGACAATCTTTATCTTCTCTTGTCTGCCCAAAACATCATTGACAACATCAAAATTAGAGCCACTTAAAAACATGAAAGTTATAAAAAATTGTCTCATCTTTCTTGTGTAAAAAGTTCAAGTCATTTAAACTTTTAGAACTATAGATGTAGGCCAAACACTGAACAGTACTTGGGCTGGAAGACATATTCATACTTTTTTATTGTTGCTGTAATATGGACTTGAAAATAGCCTAAGTCTTGAGCTCCATATAAAAGTTGTAGGCCTATATCTTACCTTTCCATCTATATAATATAGACCTAAATCTAAAATCTATAGCTTCAAATATGACCCAATTACCAAATAGTATTTCGGTTTGGATTGCACCGACATCTATTTTCTAAGTTTGGCCATCTCTTTGTCCTTTCAATTTCAGTTCTTAAATTCATCAATCAATCCTTTTATTTATGTGATAGGCCTGTATTTAAAATAAATATTTACTACAAATTAAAGGTATCTTATATTATTAGATATATTATTATAAAACATGTTTTAGTTAAGGAGTTATTGATACTTCAAGTGCAAAATGATGACATAAAACCTTTATAAAAAATGCATTTTAAGTACTAATCAATCCCATTCATAATATACTTCAAGCATTGAAGTAATGATAAAGTTACCACCCCACCCGCATGAATCCAAGGTCTTTCTAACAACATACTATAGGAAGGGTGGATATCCATAACTTGAAAGGTCACTAAGAACATTTGTGGGCCTATATATAGCTCCATTTCTAAAGTCCCAATTATTAGTCTAGGTGAGTTGTCATATGCTTTGTCTATCATAATACTTGGCTTCATATGAGATTCATCGATTGACATTTCTTTAAGAATATGCTTTGGCAACACGTTAAGAGCCGAGCCATTATCAACGAGCACCTTTCTTATGAGGCAGTCCTAATACTTAACAGTAATGTATAAGGGTTTATTGTGTCCGATACCTTCAACATCAAGCTTATCATTTGTGAAATATAGGTAATTTAATTATATGGATTCTACCACCAAATGCTCCATGATTTTCTGTTCAATTTCTTAAGGTACATACACCTCATTCAAAACCTTTTACAAAGCATTTCGATCTAGCTTAGAGTTAAGTATCAAGGACATAAAGGAGATCCTAACTGAAATCTTTTTTAGTTGATCTACTATGCAATATTCACTATGCTTTATCAACTTCAAAAATTCATTTGACTCCTCTTCAGCTACTAGCTTATTAACTTCTTTTGCTTTATCAAGATCTACCACTTCTTTGCCTTTCGCCTTCCTTAACTCTTCAGGAGTGAAGTGCCAGCTGCTCCGAGTTAACCCATTGATTTCAGTTTGGAACAAAGGAAGAGGGGCTTGAATGTTGGCAGTAAAACCATAATTATAAGGCATGGCATTGTGATTTCCTTTTGTGTGGGAAGGCTTAGCCAATATTAACTTTGGTGGCCCATTAGCTGTTGGTTGGACCTTACATACTCTTGACATCTTATTTTAACCTTCCATCATACTCACCTTACAACTGCCCTCTATTGGTTCAATCCTCAACTCTCCCATTGTCATCATTTTTGTAACCTTCTCATGAAACTCGATGCAATTCTTAATATGATGTCCCTCTCTCCTATGGAACTCATAATAGTCACCTCCCTCCAAATGGCCTTTAACATTTATCTCAAAAAATCTTGATTTTACCAATATGTCATGCAACTTCCTCATGGATACCTTCAACGCCTTGTTTCGATTCCCAATTTCTATCATGCCTACTCCACTATTACTTGCATCATAATTAAGTAATGGATTTGAATTGATGATGGGCATGTCTTTAAAAGATACCCACCCCCTTTTCATAAGCTCTAACAATCTCTTTTTAAAGGCGTAACATGTTTCAATTCCATGCCTTGGATTACTAGTGTGGTATTCACAAGTTAATTCTGGTTTGTACCATATAGGAAAAGGTGGTTGAATTGGCGGTAAAAGGATCGGAGATATCTTTCCAATGCTCAGTAGTTTAGCGTACAAGTCTTTTAAAGGCATTAGTAGTAGAGGCAACTACTTTGAAGTGTATCCTGAATATGGCTTTTAGTGGTTGTAGGTTTTAGTAATTTACTTTTTTGCCTTTATATTTGCCTTCCAAGTTGTTAACATCACCTTTATTTTTTCTTCCAATAAAACCTTTCTTCTCTAAAGGCTCTGCTATACGCCTAACTTTAATCTTTTGCTCTATTCTTTCTGCCACATGTACAACATCATAAAAATGTTGAGATGAGCTACCCATTAAATGCTCATAATAGGGTATCTTGAAGGTATTAGTGAACAAAGTCACCATCTTTGTCTCTATCAATAGGGGTTCCACATGTGTTGCCTCATCCCTCTATTTTTACACAAGCCCTTATTGACTTTTGACTTCTCTTTTTCATTAACATAAGGCTCGTTCGATTCGAAGCAATTTTCAAGTTGAACTTGTACTACTTAAGGAAAGCCTCCACCAAATCCTTCCATTTCTTGATTTTGGCATTATCCAACCTCATATACTAGCTTAGTGCAGACCCTGCTAGACTATCTTGGAAAAAATGGATCAACAACTTATTATCATGGATCACCTCAGCCATTTTGTTGAAATAGGATCAAAGGTGAGTGTTTAGGCATTCCAATCTAGTGTACTTTATAAACTCCGATATCATAAAGTCTTTTGGTACCATAATGTTTGATACTAAGCATACTTCATAAACACACATGGGTTCAAACCAATCATTTCCTTTTATTGCTCTTAACCTTTCTTCCAAAGTAGATATCTTGTCATCGTTCATAAAACCAGTAGACCTATTATCAGGAGGTCCATCTGCTATTAAATCTACAATGACGTGAGCTTGAGTGGGTTGGATAGGAATGACAAGTGTAAAGTGTTGCTCCGTTACTAAATCTACCCCTAAGTTTTGAGATACCCAGGGGACATGTGTTGGTGATGCTTCTATTGGTTGTTGGGTAGACATTCTTTCCCTATTCTTGGCTCTTAGAAGTTGCTTAAGCAGATTGGTCATTTGAGAAACTTCATTTCTCATGAATTCCAATTCACTTTAGTAGCGGGATTCTAGGGCGGCCTTCTCATCTCCATTCTTGATCTTAGCCTAGTGTAGTGGACCTTGGATGGGGGACCTATGTTTCACGATCTGGGAGTGCATGGAAAAATGTAAATGAATGTATGATAAAAAAAAACAATGCATGATGCATATGTAATGTGAGCTTGTTAAAAAAAATAAAATGATTAATGGCCAATATTTCGCTTGCATAATGGGTATGGACTCCTTTATCACGTTCCTTATTAGGAGTAGTTTTGCTCAAGTTGTTGTTTTAGTATACTTAACCCTATTTTATAAGAGATATTTTATAAAAGACGGGTCAAAGCCCCTTTTCATTAATAATATTGGTTAATACATCACTTAAAAAGAGGATATAACAAAAAGAAGAAAAATATTTAATCTTCCTCTTCATCGATATTTCTAACCGCTAGTAGGAAAGCAAGGCCTTGATTCTCAATTTTTTATAAGAAGACATCAGTCTCAACCAAGCTTTGTCAATAACGAAAGATGTCCCTCCCCACCCTTTGAGCATTGGTTCTAATAATTCATGCATGAATGGCAGCTTCATGCATTTGCTCATCTACTTTAGCCATCTTCTCTATAAACAACATGTTCCAATTCAATGTATTGTTGTTGGTGTTAATTTTTGAAGCTTCCAACTTTTCGATCAACTGTTTTACCTTTTCTTGCTCCTTGTCAAACTTTACCTCCAGCATCCTAATTACATTTTTCTTAGCCGCTAAATCTACCTTAACAACCTCCTTCCTTCTCCTTTCTTTTAAACTTTTGCAATTCAGCTAGCTAACTTTCTATCATCATATATTTATTGTTTAACTCATCATACTTCTTGATTCGGTCTAACAACTCTACTTGAACATGCAAGAATTTGTCCTAATTGTATTTAATATTCTCTTGATAGTCATTAAGGTTAGCTTTTACTGCTTCTAATTCGGAGCTGCCTTGCATCCAATCCAAAATCAATCTTCCCCTTTCTTTCTCGGACTCTTTTATCACAACTTTTCTTTTGCTCACTTATAGCTCCAACATCATTATTTTCACATCTCTAGATTTGAGCTGTTCGTTTAGAAATACTCTTCCTTTGTCTCCTTCCACAATCATCATTTCTAATGCTGCTTTATTTCCCTTTCTCTTTCCCAATTCTATTTGGAGCTTTTCTAATTGCTCTATAAGGTCCTCCTCATTACTAACCTTTTTTCTTTTTAATGACCCTTCTATAATTCATGAAGGCCTGTCTTTAGAACATGGCATTCTAGGAGCGGCAGTCGGGGTCAAATTCCTCCACTTTTCATATCCTTCACTTGAGCTAGGGTCTCTCAACCTTTCAGACTCCTTTTAAATTAAAGTCAAGTGGCTTTAATCTTGTTTGATAGTTTCAAGAGCTTCTAGTATGGATTGATCCTTGAAAAACTTGAAAAATTTAGCGAGTCCCACAGTTCTTGAAATGTGTTGTATGCTGCCTAATTATCTTATCACCAAAGTTGGAGCATAGCTAACATAACCTGTGATCCTAACTAAAGGTACCCAACATTTATATCCACAACTTATTAGGATATCAACCGATTTGACCCAAGGGGCTTTCCAACTAAAGTTGTTACTAGGTAACTCTTATAGTTTTTTCATCCAACCTTGATCGCCCAAACTTCCCAATTCTTCTTCTTCTTCTACTAACTTCAAGGGTTTTTTGTTAAACTACCAAAAATTATTAAATATTAACCTTTTGGTTTCAATGTGGCTTACCATCCAAATATATAATAATTGAGTACAATATCTCATTACACCTTTCCCAGTCTTCCTAAAATGGTTGAGGGTCACGAAGGTCTTAGCTAATATGGCAGTTATAGGTTGACATGAGTATTTTCATATTCTACAAATGCAGCAGCAGCTTTTAGACTTATAACCCCTGTTAAACTTGGAAATAATACGAGACCATATATCCCTAGAGTGATTAACCTGTCTTTTTCTAGCATCGATCCATATTGCGATTCTTTTCTTTCTAGTTCAACCTGCAAAAATTTCAACTTTAAACTGCTCGTATTCTTCTCTAAAAGTCTGCTTAGATATGGAATTTTCAGCAATTTTGACAATTCAAGAATTAGCTTGTCACTTTTCAAAGGGAAATAAACCTTATACAAGTGTTTGGGAAACTCTATCAACATTCCATACTCCTTTATAGTGGGACACAAATCCATATTTTCGAAGGAAAAACATCTATAATTAGGATCCTAAAAGTTAACCAGGGCTTTAATTGTTGGGTTCAATACTTCTATCTTCGTAATTTCTAACAATTGCCCATACTTCCTGGAAAACGCTGCCTCATCAATGTTCTGACTATGAACCAATATTTTCTTCATCTCATTTACCATGTAATTCAGTTCTTTGACTGTTAGAAGCTTTGTTGTGTTACATCTAGAGCTATCTCCCTCTGACAATTGTGACAATTTAGAATTGTACCTATATTCCACAGTAGCAAATTTGGTAATAATGGCCATCTTATCATTTAAAAGACCTGAAAACCAATATGCTTTATGGTTAGGTTTATATATTATACAAAACATATACTGTGGAGCATATAACCTAAAGGCCAGTTCTAATTCTTTTATGCTTGACAAGGGTAAGTTGGCTATTCAGTCTCTAAAAGACTCTCTTGTTGTCCTAGTGATCGCCATTATGAAGGCAATATGGGAACTCAATAAGTAATGAGATAGCATATAAACCAATCATTACCAGTCTAAGCACTCAGCGAAGAGTTGGGGTTTATACAAACTTAAACCTTGACTAAAAGTCATAAGGTAAGCTGTTAGTTCCCCACTTAACCTAAAATTTTCTCATATAAACATTTATATAAAAAGAATGATGCATGAAACCATTTTATACAATGTATGAATAAATATGTACAAAATCAAAGTGTGTAAATAAAATAAGCATCTTAATGACAAAACATGGACAATGATAAGTACTCAAAAGTGCATTTTTATCATGGTTTTATATCATCATTTTGCACTTGAAGTATCAATAACTCCTTAACTAAAGTACATTTTATAATAATTTATCTAATAATATAAGATACCTTTAATTTGTGGTAAATGCCCATTTTAAATGCAGGCCTATCACATAAATGAAAGGATTGATTGATGACTTTAAGAACTTCAATTGCAAAGGCAAAGAGATGATCAAGCTTAGAAAAGAGATGTCGGTGCAATCTAAATCGGAACACTATTTGGTAATTGGGTCATATTTGGAGATATAGAACTCAGATTTAGGTCTACTTTATATGGATGGAAAGGTAAGACATAGGCCTACAACTTTTATAAGCCCAAGATCTGAAAAGGCCATTTTCAAGTCCAAATTGTTGCAACAATAAAGAAGCCCGAATATGTCCTCCAGTCCGAGCACTGTTCAGTATTGTGGCCATATCTGGAGTTCTAGAAGTCGAAATGAGCTGAGACAATTTCCTAGAACTTTCATATTTTCAAGTGGCTCTAATTTTGACGTCATCAATGACGTTTTGGGCAGACAAGAGAAGATAAGGATTGTCACCAAGTCAAGGGTTGACCATCTACTCATCAATTAGTCATCAAATCAATAGTTTCCAATTTTGGCCTATAAAATGAGGCATTTGCCATGCATTTAGGCATCTTGGTGTCCAGATCAAGATCATGCTCTTGTTTTCTCTCTTTGTATTCTTTATGCTTTGTTTTCATTAATATCAAGTTTATGCCTTTCATTTCCTTTCCTTTGCTTTGTTAACTCTTATCTTATTTATGTTCTTATTTTGTTTATCCATTTTTCTTTCTTCCATTATGTCTAGCTAAGTTAATTATGTCAAGGTGAAAAGGTTACACTAATGGTGTAAGAATAAGTATAATATAAACTTAATATGGACTTTAATGTTTAATACTAACATGTTTTATATTTATTATCTTGTTCACTCTTTAATACTTTGCTTGTTAAATGACTAATCTTGATTTATATTGTATAAAAATTGGTACAACAAATGTTTGGCACTTTCATAGCCCATACTGTATGGTATAACCGACACCTGAGCTATGAAAGGAACTTGATTTGTTGTTAACATAAGTTATAATCATGAATGCTTGATGAAATTTACAAGTATTAGCATTAATTGAATAAGATGACTAATGTAATCATGTTAACAATCTATAATCTGATTGGAACCTTCTTTATTTGTGGTTTCCAATTGAAAAATAAGAGTTTCTACTATACTTGTTTGACATACCATTAGTGGAACCTCTAACCTTGACATTTGATATTATTATTGTTTAATCCTTACATTAATATTCTATCTCTAAGTTCTCATCATCATCATCTTCTTCTCTTTCTTTATTATTACTATTACTACTACTACTAGTATTATTATTATTGTTGTTGTTGTTGTTGTTGTTACTATTATTGTTGTTATTGTTATTATTATTGTTGTTGTATTGTTGTTATTTATAATTTGTACAATAACCTCCCTGTGGTTCGACCCCGGTCTTGCCGGGTTATTTATTACTTCAACACTCCTGCACTTGGGAGAAGACATCAATCTTTTCGTCGTGTCAGACAAAACTAACAACAAAAATCAAACAAAACAATTCTTAGTCCATAATGTCCCAGCGGAGTTGCTATTTTGTCACACGTATACAGCATTGCAGCAATCACCCTCCACACCCAGCGTGTGTATGGTATGTATCTTGGCAGATATGAGAAGACAAGAAATTTTTGTCTTTTATTAGTGGAAAAATTGGATGGGAGTCACCACCTGGTATTCTATTTACTAGGAACTCTAGCTGGTCTTTAGAGATCAGGTACGGAGACTGGTTGCGTAAATGAAAGGTATTAACACCCCGATTACGCTTTACCTAAGGTAAGTTGCATTGTTTTGTCTAATAAAATCTAAAGTCATGTTGTGGTTTCTTATTGTTTGGAATATGTATTACATGTAATATCATACCCTGGGTTTTATTGGTTTGAAAAAAAAAGGATTAAATATGCGAAGTATGCATTACGTGTAATGTTATACCCTGGATACTAAGAGACAAATAAACTGGTTATTAAAGCCAAAATGCATGCTAAATACTTTTTTGTAAAAATAAATATGATTTTTTTAGCTTTGAGACACTTGTATGCACAAAAATATTTTTCTCTTTTTTCAATTTTTTTTTGCATTTTTGAAAGTTTGATAAAAACTGGGTATTTTAATATCAAATTTTTATATTTTTAGCAACATAAAAAAATATACTGCTTGATATTAATAAAAAAAATAAATAGGAAACTTGAAAAATTCCAACCAAATATTTTGAATTTTCTTTTAACAAAACAAAAACTGGGTCGGACTTGGCCTAACGATCCCGGGCTGGGTTTGACCCGACCTATACACTGTGGGCTTAGCCTAACTGTGCGAGTTGGGCTGATCTTCCAGCCCATAATCAATAAAAGGGTTGGTTACTTGCGTAGTTGGTTACTGTGCTACGCAAGTAACCAACCAAATATAATTAGCTAGTTAGTGTGCATGGAGTAACTAGCTAATTAATTTTCATTTGCTGTAGAACATAAATGTTCTGTATGCAAATAAGGATAAAGCTAAAAATGATAGAAACTAGAGAGGAGAAAGTTACCTAAAGTAGTGACGATGCTAGCGGAAGTAGATGCAGTTATTAGTAGTGGTGAAAGGTGGCAATGGCAATGGCAGCGGTCTTCCTTCCTTCTCTTTGGTGTAGAGACACCAATTTATGTCTTCTCCCTCTCCTCAATTTGCTCCTCCTATCCCTTTTTTCTTTCCTTTCTGTGTTTGTCTCTTCCCTTGGCTTTTCTTTCCCTCTCTTTCTTTTTTCTTTTTTTCTTCATTCTTTCTCCTATGTTCTCCCTTGTTTTGCTTTTCTTCTTCCCTCTATCTTCTACTATTATGATCCCTTTCTCTTCACTTTTTTCTCTTCCAAAATCCTCTTGTCTCTCTATTTTCATCTCTCATTCCTCCCTAAAAAATTATAGCTCTCTCTCTCTCTCTTGGTTTCTTTTACCTTTTCTTTTGAAAAATCCTTTCAGCTTTTCTCCCCCCTTTCCCTTTTCTCTTACTGCACTCCCTCTATATTTATAGCTAGAGGGAGATCGGGCCACCGTGTGCCCTGTTCTGTCATGGTGTAGGGCATGGTGGTATAGGGGTGGCTATTGCACAGCTGCCCTATCTTCTACAGGGTATGACTCTTTCGGCGTAAGGGCGTGGTGGTGTTAGTGAAGGGACAAGTCAGGTCATCCTTGGTTTTTTGGGTTTTGGGAGAGAGAGAGAGGAGACACAAAACTAAGGGGGAAATGTTTCTTCTTCCCCTGCTCTCTACACATCCAAGGGAAGAAGAAAGCTTATGGTGACATTCAAAACGACACTGTTTGTCCTCCCCCTCCATTTTTTTTTTGGAAATGCATGGAACAACGTTGTTTTAACGAAAACAAGATGTTTTATTTAAACAAAAACTAGCACCAAAACGCATCCAATTTCATACTAGCCCTTCAATTTATGCATTTTTTTAATTTTGGTCTTTAGTTTTGAATTTCTTCAATTAAGTCTTTAAGTAGCTACTAGACTTTAAGATGTATGCAATTAAGCCCTTGATTTGACTAAATCAACTGTAAAAAATTATAATTTGACCCTATAATTTTAATTTCTTCCAATTAAAACCTAAATTGACTTAAAAATCAATTTTCTTGCAATCAAACCTTTTATAAATTCTATTAAACCTTTAATAAAATTTAATGGAGTCTATAAATATTCAATCTTATACATTTCTTCCTCAAATAAAATTTATTTATTAATAGGGCTCTCACCGGTCAATAATATACTGTTAAATTTTAATCTTTATATTTTTTGAACCTCCTCAACCAATTTTTTCGATCATTTTCTAGGTGCTCCGACATTCTCTTTTCATTGCTATTTTTTATAATGTTTTTTGGTTTTGAATTATTTTTTTTTTGTATTTTGTGCGGGGACCCAAAAATAGGTTACAATAAATGCCCCCTCTTTACAATACTTTCAAAGCAAAGACTTTGCATAGTAAGTTTTCTAAAGATAAACAAAATTGAACTTCCAAAACCAATCGTCTCAAAGCTTGGTTGATCTGAAACTCTATCTTTACAGCAATCCCCTTCAACTAGCAATTGATGATCAACGTCATGTATAACCGGGCTATTTAGGCAATCTTCAAAAATTACAATTTGCTTGTGGTAGGTTAAACTAAAATCCTTTTCACTGATCCCCTTTACTAAGAACCAAAAAATCTTGTGTGGTTAGGATAAACTAAGATCCCTTCGCCGATTCTCTTTAACCGGATCCATAATCCTGTGTGCTTAGGATAAACTAAGATCCTTTTGCCAATCCCTTTTAACCAGAACAAAAAATCTTATGTGGTTAAGATAAACTGAGATTCATTCCCTGATCCCCTTTAACTAAAATCCTGTGTAGTTAGGATAAACTGAGATTTTTTTCGCCAATTCCCTTTAACCAAAATCAAAAATTTTGTGTGGTTAGGATAAACTAAGATCCCTTCGTCGATCCCCTTTAACCAGAACCATAATCTTATGTAGTTAGGATAAATTGAGATTCCTTTTGGCAATCTCCTTTAACTACAACAAAAAATCTTCTTTTTAATATTAATACTTTTAATTACAATAATGATAATAATATTTAGAATACAAATAATAATATGTATCATATTAATAATAATATCAAACTTACTTAACCAAAGTTGTTATAGTAATAATTTTTCTAAAATTTTTTTCACAATAATAATGATGATAATTATTATTATATATAGATTTTTTTTTTCATTTTTCTTCTTTGCAAGGCTTGTTAATCCAATGGCACGAGTCTCTAAACCCAAGGGTTGTGAGAACAAACCTTGGCGGCCAAGTGTGCACCCATAACACGGGTCTACTAGCTAGGTGTTCAAGGCTACAGATTCTGCCTTGTGGATATGCACACCTTAGGCTTGCGAGTTTGCAGATCCACTCGCCCTTGAGATGCGACCAAGCATGCATATATGCCCCTAGCATCCAAAACTGGGCAAATCCCATGCCAGATATACATGCTAGGGTCTCGAACTACCCCAACATTAGGTGTTTATAGCATGAGCCTTAGCCAAATATGTGTGGTCTGCCCAATGCCTAGGTATTCATAGCGCTAGAGGCATACCTCTAGTCAGGCACTTGTGGCCTACAGGTTGTAACCTCATCATGCTTCCATTAAACAGTATGATCTATAATGAAAGCACTCACAGCCTATAGTACTTGTGTTATAGTATAGAATAATATAATCTACAACAAAAGTACTCTTAATACATAATATATATATATAGAGAGAGAGAGAGAGAATAGGACAGCTAGGACTTTTATAATAATTATTATTATTATTATTATGGTCTCACAAATAAGTGCATCCTAGCCTGAAAATTAAGAAGAAAACTAAATAGTATAGTGAAAATACTATATAGATGCTCATAAAACATTGTATAGGTTGAGAAAGTGTTTTTTTTTGTTTTAATATCCTTGAAGTATTTTCTATTTAGTCATCAAATTATTGTTTCAATTTTGTCTTGATATATTGGGTTAATTTGATGATTTATTTTGATTTGTTTCTTATAAATTTTTTATGGTTTAAAAGCAATCCTCACATTAAGTTAATGTTTAATTTTGCAAAATAAAATTCATTTTCATTGCTTTCATAAAAACTTAAAATGTAGGGATTGAATTTGACACCAGAGCAAAACATGTAGGGTTTTTTATTATTATTATTACTATTGTTCATAAGATGCATTTTTTAAACTTTTGGTCCCTAAAGTTTTCTTGATTTTTGTTTTAGATCCCTTTTATTGAAGTTTTGACGTTTCTTTCCTACACTTCATTTATTTTGCATTTTAATTTTATAATTTCATGGGGAGATAAAGTCTCTAGAAAATAGAAGAGAAAAGAAAAACATTGCAGGATGTCCATATTTTAGTAATAAAAAAAAAGCTAATTTAAGTAGTAATATGTTTTATTCGATGAGATGAGTTTTATATAATTTTTTAACCCTTTAATTTGCTAGAATAAGTGGATTTAGGATCAAGAATTTTTTAAAATTCAGTTGACTTTTAATTTTTTTTAATCAAGATTGTTTGAAGGTTAAATGTGTTTATTAGGGTTTATGGGTATTTCTTAGATATTTTCAAGTTGAAAAAGAATTTGAAAACAAGCTTCTTTTTTTTTACCACTTAAGTAAGGTGGCCAAAGCAAAATCAACAAATTACGTGTTATCTAATTTTTCTCTTTATTATTTTTAAATATATAGATGACACATCATTCATATATTTTAAGAAAAAAAAGAAAAAAAATAGGTAGGAGCACAAACATATCCTCTTTTGACAAATATGTTTGCCTTTGTGTTTATATATATATATATATATATATATATATNTATATATATATATCCTTCAATTTTAGTTATTACTCTTTAAAATAAATTAATTGAAAATTTATTTTGAATACTATTTTATTAAATACTATATAAATTTTACTTTGTTTTTTAATAAGATTATAGCAATTTTTTATAACATTAACAAATGCTCTTTTTATACATCCCTCCATGATTCCCTTCAATTTTATTTGGTGGCTCTTTTGTGCATGTATATTTTTATTATTGTATACTTAAATAAAAAATAAATTAAAAATTATCATACCAAACTAGATTTATTTCTTGATTACAACTTTGATGGTCAATCTTGGTTTAATCGTGATGATTCCAAACATTATCATTTTAGTTTTATTTTTTTTAAAAAAAGCTAGAGCTATACTATCTTGAAAATGTTTTTTAAAGTTAAATCGAATTTTAATTAGATTATAGATGTGCTAGTATAATTGCTAGTTTAATTGAGTTATATAAAGTTAGCTTATACATTATTTAATCTAAAATAAAGGTTAGGCAAGAGGATCAATCAATGGGTCTTTAGGCTGAGCTGCAAGGGTAGGTTTATTAACTTTGTGAAAAAAATTTCCCACAAGTAACTAGAAACCTATTATTTCTATATTTTTAAATACATCCACTTCAAAACTATTAAAGTATTATTTTATAATTGAAACATGATTTGCGATTGTTTTAAAAACAAATATTATGCTAGAATGCTCGAAAATTGGAAGCATAGTGATAAGATAAAGAGATTGATATTAGAAATATACTTATCTTATCTTTATTTTAAATTGATCATTATTTATTTATTTATTATAGTTGTTTATGATTTTAATAATAAATAAAAACACATAGAAAAAACCTATATTTCTTTATAAGAAACAAATTAATAAAAAAAGATGGAATTATACTTGCAAATCTTTTATTTTTCAATGAAACTTAAATTATTTGTCTTCTTATAAAAAAGTTTAAATGAAAAAAACTCGAAGGGCTTCCTACAACAGAATATATGTTATGTGAAACTATTTTTTAATTTCATAAATTAGTTTTCATTAGCATTAACAACACTTTTTCAATAATTATTAGTACATATAATTCTTAATTTATTTTATTAAATATACACATCAAATTTTCAATAGATCCTAAGACGGCATGCAATGCACCTGCTTCAATAATAACAAATATTGGAGTAATAAATAAATATGTATGGGTTAGGTATGCCCAATAGATCAAGTGGGTTCTGAAGAGTCCAAATTTGCTAGCACTTCTTTTTAGCCTAGAATGAATGCAATAATTTTCTTTCCTTCCTCTCAAGTTGTGTTTTGTCGAAAAGATCTAGCTAGATCCTTCACAGGTTATCCAATCCAATCATTTAAGTTAATTTTATTAAATTAAAATATAATATTTTAATAAAAAAATAAAAATCAATAAATTACAATTAAATTTATAACTGAGTTTTATCGGGTCATTTGAATTGTGGATCACCTTAAATTTTAATTTTTTAATTTTTTTTTAAATTTAATCTAATTTTAACTTTAAATTGACCGGTCTTAGATTGACTGGTTGGTCAGACGTGTTTCAAAAGTATTATCTCAAGTTCCAACATTTATCTGTTTGTAAGTGCACAAAGGGGTTTTGGCGTCTTCCCAAAGAGCTTAGAACATGTTTATTCCCAACGTGCTGTCTGCTCGAGATGACTGTGGGGTCCATAACAACTAGTCAATTTCTTATTGTTTTTGTAAAAGGCTGTCATATCTTGTTATAGAAATTTCTTCCAAATTCTGGCTGGCTGAAAAGTTCCGGTTCTATTCTAATTATTATGTTGTTGTTCAATAATGTTGCTTTTTATTTTTTTTAAATAATATTTAATTTTATAATATCAATTATATTTTTTATTTTAATTGTTGGATTGAATTAAAATTATATGAGAAGTCTTTTGATATATTAATGTGTATTACAAAGGCCTTACAAGACAACTTATTACATTCTTATGATTTTGTTAAAATTTATAATTTTATTAAGAAAAATTATTTTATTATATTTTTTATATTATTTTTTAAAATTTTATTATTCAATAATAAGTTTACTAATAATCAAGCTTCATAATCTCTTATAATTTGTTTTATTTGAGTTATCATAGTCTTATGATTTAGGTCATAAATTTAAAAGATTAACCGAAGTTGATTAGAGTCGATTTAATATATTTTTATCTTAATATTATTTTTTAAAAAAGATGCATCTTAAATTTTTTTGAGTCAAATTATATTTTTATTAGTTGTTCATGTTATCTTTAGATTCATCAAGTAAATAGAATCATATTAGTTCAACTCTTACTTTTTTAGTTGCAAATTTCAATTGCATAATTTATAAAAGCAATACAACCTCAAAACAACATGTTAAAATGCTTTGAAACCCAAACATATTGTTCCAATTAAAAAATAAACTCATGACCCAAATCAACCCATTCCAGAAAAACTCCATGGAAAGAAAATAATTTTTTTATAAAGTCTAATTATAAAATATTAAATTAAAAAACCTAAAAAATAAATTGAATCAATTTAGATTAACCTACCAAACTTGTAACCTGATTTATGAGATCAATATAAAATTATAGAAAGTAAATATAAAAATTTATAAAATTTAATTTTTAATCAACTAATATTAAAGGATAAAATTAATAATTTTTTTTAGTAGAAGCAGTAAAAGAAATAGCCCAAGTCCACCCAAATTCAACTATTAAATTTATAACATAATTCATGAAATTAGGATAAATTTATTAAAAAAATAATATAAAGTCTCACTTCTAATAAATCTAATATTAAAAGTTAAAATTGAAAAGAAAAAAATTAGTTCATAAAACCAGAACACAACCCAACATAAAAAAAATAAAATTATGAAGCATAAATTTTAAAACAACCTAATATTGATAAATAAAATTGAAAAAACATATAAATTAAAAAGAAAAAGACTAGGTTGTTGAATGGTTAAATTAAAAAAAAACTATTATAATAAATATTTTTTTGTGAATTTAATTAGAAGAGTAACATACTTTAATTTTTTTTAAATAATATTAAGAAGATATTGATTTTTGTGTTCTTGACATCCTTCCCTCAATCTTATAATTGTGAAATGCTGATATTAGCATTTCCGAATCTTATAGGTCTTGTAAATTTGCATAAAACTAAACAAAGTGATATCTTTTATATTTTCTTTGTACCAAAAATTATGAAAGTTTTTTCAGCTTTTATGGCAAATTAAAAATATCAACATAACAACATATTTTATATTATTTTCCCATACTATTATACTTCTCAGAAAAAAAAATGTGTTATTTTATTCTAATTTATGTGTTATTTCACAAATTGAACAATTATATTAAATTAAAATGTCATAACAACACAAGATTATATTTTAAAGGTTTCGTTTCACAAACTAATCAATAATTAATGTATAATTAAAATGCCATATCAATACAAAAATATATATAATTAAATACATGCCTGTTATATTTTATTTTTCCCAATCTATTGTGATTTTTAGAAAGATCGTGTTGTTTCATCTTAATGAATATCTTGTTTCATATATAATAATCAATTAAGCAATAGAAAGATCAAGTAAATAATTTAGTTTTATTTGGCTGACAAACTATCTTTCAAAATAATAAAAATAGGTGAGCAATAGAAAAGTGTAGGTAATTATATGGATTAAAACATAAAATTTATTATTTAATAACATTATTTATTTTTATTCAAGAATTGTTAATAATTTAAAAGTATGCAAGTAAAATAAAAGTGAAAAAAATTGATTTAAAATATCTTTAAAAGTGAGCAAATTAAGATGTAACATTATATATCTTTTGGAAGCGTAAATATTATAGATAAAGAATTTGCTTTCATTTTATAAAATCAGTTCAAGTGTTTTAGTTATAAAAATTTAAAAATATAATTAAATACAAATTTGATAAAAGGTATAACATCCCTAATTTCGGGGACATAACATATTTTTTAATATACAAAATATAAGAAAATGTTTTTTTTTATCATAAATTACTAATGAAATTTTGTATCAAATTTTCAGCAGAATTCTTTTATATTTAGATGATTCCAAGTTATTAACAATAACATATATTAAACCATTATAATCATTATATTAATCCTACTTTCTTAACAATATAACAAAACAATTATATAACATTATAATTATAGCAATTAAAAAATTAAAAAAGTTAAGCATGTATCAACTTTCTTTGATATTTTTTCATGGGGTGTCGAAGAGTTGTACACAATGTTCCTTTTCAATCCTGTATCCCTAGTATTATAATTGATAAACTTATTAGAAATGGGAGTTATCGTGTTACTTATTGTCATGTCATCTGTGAAGAAATTATATTTATTGTTAAAAAATAAAGTATCAAATATATATATTTTTTATTTTCATGATTAGCTATATACTTTTTATTACTTCTCTGTAATTTATTATGTTGTTTTGTTATGTTTTAATCTGATTGTATGCCCCCATTATCCATTTTAATGATTGAGCTATAATTGATTTGATTAGTTACAAACTCTGGAACTTTCTCTCTACCACCTAATATTTCCTTTTCCTTCATGTAGTTATAAAGTACATTCATTCTTGTACTTTGCACTCTTTTCTCCTTCTTTACACCATTAGCTGGAGTTAATCTCATCCTTTACTTCTAGCTATCCAATATAGATATCATTAGACGAGTTAATCTTATTATTTGTTCTTAACTATCTAACATAAATACTATTAAGCAAGACTAATCTTGGATATTTTCCCCACTATCTAGTATGGTTGTTATTAGTCAAAACTAATCTTTAACATTTATTCTCAGCTATCCAGCATAGGTGCTATTAGCTAAAGTTAACCTTTAACATTTATTCTCGACTATTTGACATGGATGTCATTAGTCAAGTATTTGTTATAGATAAAGAATTTACTTTCATTTTTAAAAATTGGTTCTAGTATTTTAGTTATAAAAATTTAAAAATATAATTGGATATGAATTTGATAAAAGATGTAACATCCTAATGTAACCATATTATTCGATAGTTTCACCCATATTTACCTAATGTTTTGCCCATGTTTTATATGTAAAATGCCTTGATATTCTTTATTTTATATTTTGAAGGCACTTTTGGATGAAAAATGCAAAAAGGAGTAAATTGAAGATAATTGGTAGATTTGACATTTAGTTAATGTTTTGTGCAGAGTGTGAGTTTTAAAAATCAAAATGAAGTGATTCTAGTGATACTAAAAAGATAACATCCATATCTTTCTGGAAATGTAATGCAAGAAAAATAAAAGGAGAAAGATCATGGAAATCACATCCTTTAAAGTCAAATCTTGCATTTTACCACTACTAACCTTTGTCTATTCAAAATTCAATATCTGGAGCTATTAAAGTTTAATTTATGCAAACTCAATTTTGTTGGATTCCTGAATCAAAGGTCTATAAATGTGCCGAATTTCAACCAAAAAATATGTCATATGGGGGAGATATGATTTTTCAAAGATGACAACTGAATTCTGTCAGCAATTAGGTTTCGTGAAGAAATGAGTTCAAATTACGTTTCAAAGCTTCTAAACTGTTATTCAAGTTTTTATATCAGCAATTTAGCTACTCTAAGTCAAATATTGAAGATTTCATACAAGGCTATTTCTCTTTTTTTAGGAAAAATAGTTATTGAAGTATTTAAATTTCAATTATCAACTTAAATGAGGACTACTTTGTAAATTAGAAAATAGAGTTTCTTAGCATATAAAAAGAAAGAAAGGGGGGTAGCAGCCAGAAGTTAAGAAATATAAATTCTCTCCTCTATAAACCCCAAACAAATCATGCTCTCTTCATTTTTTAAGAGTAGTTATTCAATAGTTATGCAAAGCTAAGCTCTTTTCTTAGTTGTAAGGACACAACAAACCTTTGGATTTTAAGAATCGTGAGATTTATTCTTCCTTATATTTTTAGTTTATATTATGAATGAGTATGATTTTTTTCCTATACATATTTTCTATGATTTTTGTTGATAATTGCTAGAGCGGAACTCTAAATTATTATTATGAACAATTTATTGCTAAGTTTGATATCAAAAACAGAGTTGTGATGTATGAACTTGTGAAGTAACTAAGCTTGATAATTGTGGCGGAACTACATTATTAAACTTAGGGAAAACACTTAAATATCTAGTTCTTAGGGCTGCCATTGAACTAAATCATTAATGCAGACATTATGATTGTTTGTTGGTTAGAGTTAGTTATACGACAGATACGTTAATTAACCAACATTAAAAAAAGATAAAAATTTAGAATATAAATTATAGTTTTATTCCAAGGATTGGTTCTAATTTCTGTTGGTGGATATGTGCTTGTAACAAAGGTTTGTTTTCTTGATAAATTTTGATTTTAATTAATTCTGTTTGCTAGTTTAATTTCTTTCATAGTTTATATTATCACAAATCAAAAACCCCCCAATTGCATAACATAAAAATCTGAATTAATTCTTCCTTGTGGGATCAACCCCTTGCTTGCTCTATACTATCTTGTGTGTTGTGTTTTAAGCTAGGGTAATTAATTTGTGCGACCACAACATCACAACACATCCCCTACTTTTTAGGACATAACATACTTTTTAACATAAAATATATGGAATTTTTTTTTATCAAAAATCCCTAACAAGATTTTCTATCAAAATTTTAGTAGAGTTCTTCTATAATTAAAACATTGCAAATTATTAATAACAATATGTATTACTTCTATATAGGTTTCCAATCTTTGATCCAAACCATCTTAGATAATTTAACCATTACAATTATAACATTTATCATAATTTCTCAATAATATAACATTATAATTATAGCAAATAGAGAATTGAAAAAGTTAAGCATATATCAACTTCCTCTTCTATCACTTTGTGTTTAACATGATAAAAAGATTGATATCTTCTTCTAAGTGTAGGAGTGTCAAAATAATAAATAACCTATCAAGATCAGGATCAAACTACAAGGAGGTTAACTATATAAATTGGAAATAATAGTAATAATAAAGAGAGCTTTGAGATGTGATATTGATATAAGGATTAAAAAATAATTATGCAACATAAATCTAGATTAACCATTTAACAAGCAAAGTATTAAGAGTGAATAAGATAATAAATACAAAATATGTTAGTATCAAATATTAAGGTCTATGATGAGTTTATACTATACTTCTTCTTACACCATTAGTGTAACCTTTTCACATTGACATAATAAACTTAACTAAACATAATAAAAAAGAGAAATATAAATAAACAAGATAAAAATATAAATAAGATAAAGTTAACCAAGTAAAGGAAAGAAAATAAAAAGTATAAACAATAAATTAATATAAGCAAAACTTAAGCATTACAATAAAGAGAGAGCAAGAACATAATCTTGACCTAAAAAAATATCTAAATACATGGCAAACGCCTCTTTTTATAGGCCAAAATTGAGAATGATTTATTTGTTGACTAATTGTTAAGTGAGTGACCACATCTTGACTTGGTGACAATCATTATCTTGTAGTATGACAAAACATCATTGCTAACATCAGAATTTGGATCGACTTAAATCATGAAAGTTCTAGGAAATCTCATATTTCCAAAAAAATTTAGGTCCTTTAAACTTTTAAAACTTGAGATATGGGTTGAACACTGAACAATGTCTGAGTTACAGGACAAACAAGTGCAAAATAATGATATAAGTACTAATCGATTATTAACAACATCTTCTTCCAATTCTATAACCCTTATATTTTAATTGATAAACTACCTAGGTATAAGAGTCATTATGTTGCATACTGTCATGTCATTTGCAAAGAAATCATCTCTATTGCTAAAAAACAAAGCATCAAATATATTGTTTTTCTTATTTTCATAATCAGCTAGATATCCTTTATTAGTTTTCTCTAGTTTTTTATGTTGCTTTATTTTGTTTTCATTTAAATCTATGCCCCTATCATCCATTTTAATGATCAAGTTATCATTGGTCTAATTAATGACAAACTCTTGAACTTTCTCTCTACCACCTAATGTTTCTCTTTTCTTCATGTAGTTAATAAGTACATTTATTCGTCTTCTTTGCAATCTTCTTTACATAGTTCTTGTTGAATCTCTTAGTCACTTTTCTTTTGAATTTTATTACCCATCCTTTATTATTTGGATCTAACCTCATTCTAGCATTCATTTGAACTCGGTGGTAGGTGACAAAATCAAAAAATTGATATCTTCTCTCAAGTGCAGGAGTGTTAAAGTAATAAATAACTCGACAAGTCCAAGAACTACATCGAGGTTAATTATATAAAATACAAAAGAAGAAGAAAATAATAACAAAAAAAGAGTTGAAGAGAGTTTTGAGATGTGATATTAATGTAAGAATTAAATAAGAATAAAATAATTATCAAAGTTAGAGGATCTTCTAATGATATTTCAAACAAGTATAGTATAAACTCTTTTTATTGCTCAACTGGAAATCACACACAAAGGAGATTCCAATCAGATTATAAATTATTAACATAATTACATTAGTTATCTTATTCTAATAATGCTAATACTTGTAAATGTTGTCAGGTATTTATGATTATAATTTATGTTAACAACAAATCAAGTTCTTTTCATAGTATAGGTATTGATTATACCATACGGTGAACTATGAAAGTGCTAATTATATGTTGTACTAAAGGTTATATGATATAAATCTAGATTAACTATTTAACAAACATAATATTAAAAGTGAACAAGATAATAAATACAAAACATGTTAGTATCACACATTAAAGTTCATGTTGAGTTTATACTATACTTATTCTTACAGTTTAGTGTAACCTTTTCATCATAATATAATGAACTTAACTAAATATAATGAAAGAAAGAATTATAAATAAACAAGATAATAACATAAATAAGTTATAAGTTAACTAAGTAAATGAAAGGAAATGAAAAACATAAACAAGAGATTAATGAAAGCAAAACTTAAACATCACATAAAGATAAAGTGAAAGTAAGAATATGATTTAAATCTAAAAATCAAGATACCTAAATGCATGACAAATACCTATTTTTATAGGCTAAAATTTAGAACTATTAATTTAATGACTAGTTTATTGAGTGGGTGACCATCACTTGACTTGGCAACAATCATTATCTTTTTATCTACCAAACATGTCATTGATAACATTAGAATTTCAACAAATAGTCTTTATGAAAGTTCTAGTAAATTGTCTCAGCTTTCCAACAGAAAAAGAATCGGTTCATTTGAATTTTTAAAACTCGAGATATGGGCTGAACACTGAATAATTTCTAAGCTATAGGACAAATTCAAACTTCTCTTTTGATGCTAAGATTTGGACTTCTAAACTATAGAATTGAGTTTGGACTCTCCATGAATGTTTTAGGCCTATGTCTTAGCTTTCTAGCCATATCAACCAAACTAAAATCCAATATATATAGCTCTAAATATAACTTGGAGGTTATATATACTTCCAATAAATGTATGAGATTGAGTATGCCTCATAAGTACATGCAGTGTCCTAATTTTAGGCATTTTCAGTTAACAAGTCTAAGTGTTTTACTACTTCATCAAGGTCTTTATCTCTAAAAGTTCCATTGCACATCAATTCTGTCATTTACCTATCTTTATGTGTTAAACCTTCATAAAAATATAAAACCAATCTCTATGTTTGAAAACCATGATGATGGCAAGTATTAAGCAAGTCTTGATACCTATCCCAACACTAGTAAAATGTTTCTTTTGGTTTTTAAGTGAAAGTGGTGATTTATCTTTTGAAAGAGTTTGTTCTATGAAAAGGAAAAAAATTCTTTAAAAATTACTGTTGCATTTCATCCCAAGCACGAATAGATCCTGATCTCAAATTTTATAGTCATGTTTTAGCTTTATCTTTTAATGAAATAGAAAAAAGCTTTAATCTAATGGTTTTTATGCTACAATTTAAGTTATTATAGGTGTTATAAACCTCCTCAAATTCCCTTAAATACAAGTATGAATTTTCTAAATCTAAGTCATAAAAAGAAAGTAAAAGTTGAATAATGCCTAGCTTAAAATTAAAATGAGATGCATTAAGAGGGAAAATTATGCATGATGGTGCACTTATTCTTATGGAATTCATGTGATCTTTAAGTATTCTCACATGGTTATTCTCACTATTCTCATTACGAAGCGATTGGTTATCTTCTTCAGCCATATTTTCTGACAATAATGAGGACACCCTATAAAGTCTACCACTTAATAAATGTGATCACACTATCATGCACGTGTAGGAACATAATAAAAAGAAAAAAACAACAGAAAAAGAAATAAAACAAAAGAAATAAAGTTAGATATAAGAAAAGTGAAAAGAAAAAATAAAATAAATACTATAATTTATACTAGAATTTACCTCCCTAGCAATGACACCAAAAACTTGACATGACCAAAAAATTGATGTCTTCTCCTAAGTGTAGGAGTGTAAAAGTAATAAATAACTCGTTAAGACCAAGGTCAAAGTATAGGGAGGTTAACTATAATAATTATAAATAATAATAATAAGTTAAAGAGGACTTTCAGAAGTAAAATTAATGTGAAGATTAAACAACAAAAATAAATGTCAAGGTTAGATGATTCACTAATAATATTTCAAATAAGTATAATATAAACTTATTTTATTACTTAACTAGAAACCACACATAAAGGAGAATTCAATCAGATTATAAATTGTTAATATGATTGATGTAATCATATTATTTGATAGTTTCACCCATATCTACCTAATATTTTATCCATGTTTTATATGTAAAATGCCTTGATATTCTTTGATTTATGTTTTGAAGACACTTTTGGATGAAAGATGCAAAAAGGAGTAAATTAAAGATAATTGGCAGATTTGACCTTCAGTCGATGTTTTGTGTAGAGCATGAGCTCTAAAGGTCAAAATGAAGTGATTTTAGTGACATTAAAAAGTTAACATCCATATGTTTCTGTACATCTAAAGCAAGAAAATAAAATGAAGAAGAGCATGGAAATTGTAGCTTTCAAATTCAAATCTTGCAATCTGCCAGTGTTGACCTTTGACTTTCAAACTTGAATATCTGGAGTTACAGAAGTCTTCTTGATACAAACTTAATTTCTTTGGATTTCTAACTCAAAGTTATATAAATGCTCGAAATTTCATCCAAAAATGATGTCATATGAGGGAGATATGAGTTTTTAAAGATGACAACTGAATTCTACCAGCAAACAGGTTTCGTAAAGAAACGAGTCCAAATTATGTTCTGAAGCTTCTAAATCGACATCCAAGTTTTATATTAGTAATTTAGCTCCTCTAAGTTAGATAGTTTAGATCATCACAAATCAAAACCCCCCAATTGCATAACGTATAACACAAAAATCTGTTAGGTATTCATGATTATAACTTTTGTTAATAATAAATCAAGCTTCTTTCATAGTACATATGTAGGTTATACGATATGATTGGACTATGAAAGTGCCAAGTATTTGGTATACGAAGTGTTATACAATATAAATCTAGATTAACCATTTAATAATAAAAATATTAAGAGTGAACAAGATAACAAATACAAAATATGTTATTATCAAATATTAAAATCCATGTTGAGATTAAACTATATTTATTCTTACACCATTAGTGTAATCTTTTTACCTTAACATAATAAACTTAGTTAAACATAATGAAGAAGAGAAACATAAATAAACAACATAAAAACATAAGTATAATAAAGGAAATGAAAAACATAAACAAGAGATTAAGAAAAATATAACATAAAATAAAACTTGAACCATAAAAATATAAAGAAAGAAATTAAGAAAGCAATCTTGATTTGAAAACCAAGATGCCTAAATGCATGGCAAATACCTCTTTTTATAGGCCAAAATTAAAAAAAAATTGATTTGTTGACTAATTGTTTAGTGGATGACCAACTCTTGACTTGGTGACAATCCTTATCTTCTTGTTTGAATAAAACGTTATTGTTAACATTAGAATGCAAACAAAATTAAATTATAAAAACTCTAGGAAATTATCTTAACTTTCTAGGAAAAAACATTGAAGTCATTTGGACTTATAAAACTCAAGATATGGGCTAAACATTGAATAGTATTTAAGTTGCAGGACAAATTCAGACTTCTCTATTGTTACTAAGATTTAGACTTTCAAACAACATAATTGAGTCTTGCCTTCCCATGAATATTTTAGGCCCATGTCTTAGCTTTCCATCTATATAAAGTAAACCTAAATCCAAGTTTTATAGCTCTAGTTATGATCTAATTACCAAACAGTGTTTCATTATGGACTAAACTAGCATCTCTTTTCTAAACTTCACACTCTCTTTGTCTTCTCAATTTTAGTAGTTGAACTCATCAATCAATCATTTGATTTATATGATTGATCTACATTTAAGATAAATATTTACCATAAATTAAATGTATTTTATAGTATCAAACTTGTTAGTATAAAACATGTTTTAGTTAAAGAATTATTGATACTTTAAGTGCAAAATGATAATGTAATTTTAAGTACTAATCACTTACCTAGTAACTAGGGTATTGAGACACCTAGGCTTTAGAATTTCTTCATGAAAAAGGAAATCATATTATAAGTGAAGAAATTGACACCAAACCTTTAACTATCAATGTCAAATAAATAACAATAAAAAATTTGAGTTGAAAGGAAACATTTAAATACATGTCTATTGTTTTTTCAATAATCCATATTTGTTTTGAAGTCTAATTAAATTAGTTGAGGGCTTAATTTAGAGAACAAATGAAATTAAGGGAAAAGTTACGAGTATTGCAAGCCAATGACCTAAATAAATGATATGAAAATGTTAGGGATTTAATTGAAAAAAATATATTAGGAGAGCATCAATTGAAGAAATAAGGATGAAAGTATAAAAGGTGTTGATATTGAGGGACTGACTTTAGTTCAATTAGGGTGGAATTGAAATAAGAAGTAATTTTAAAGGTCAATTTGATAAAAATTACATACATTAAAGTCCAAGGATTGAACAGAAAATGATGCTAATGTGCCAGGATTGATTTGGTATCAATCAGGGGTCAAATCAAAGAGAAAACCATGATTAAGGATGAATTTGATTTAAATTAAAATAATTATAGGTACAGGGACTAAATTGAAAATTGAGAAAAAAAATTCAATAAAACAGTGTTTTTTGGCTCAAATGACGTCGTTGTTTTAGGCGTGCCTGGTTTCCTCTTCCCGTCCCCCCACCGTTGGTTTGCATAGTAACAATGATATTATTGGCTTTCATTGTCATCTGTAGGATGGTCCAACTTTCAACCATTAGTTCTTTGTTTTACATGGAAATGATTGAGAAAAGAACCTACCCAGCTGCTGCTGAACTACATTCTTGCTTCATTTTTATATTAATACTTGCTCCATTATTCACGTGCAAAGGAAGAAAAGTGGTGCCAAATGGGCTATCTCAGGCATTATTGAGCAAATCATTCAGTGGACGTTCAAGATTGTACTAAGAGGATTAACAAAATAAATTTGTTCCACTTAGAAAGGTTTTGGAACCTTCCTATGACAAATTAAATGAGTTTTTTTATTTTTATTTTTTTTCCATGATTTCACTTAATTTCCAAAATGTATTAAGACTATATTCTCATCCCTTGTAATGTTTGCATATAAAATTATTTTTTTCCATGATTTCACTTAATTTCCAAGATTTCACTTAATTTCCATGATTTATTAAGACTATATTCTCATCCCTTTCCTTTAAGATATTTTCTTATTTAGTTTAGGAATTTTATCTTTCTTATTAAATTTAAGCCCAAGATTAATATAAATAGTGTTGTTTAACTTGTATTTAATTCAATAGAACATTTGAAAAATATTCAATAATAAAGTTTTAGATTATAGTTTTTATCTTGTGATCCAATTCCACAAAATTCAATGTTGTTTGTGTTTGTTATTTTTTTTATTTTTTATATCAACATCAACTAGTATCAAGATTCAATAGTATCCCGTGGTGATGAGAAGCCTAAGAGACCGTGATTTATTTTTGAAAAATAAAAGATAGATATAGAAAGATTGTAAAGTTAACTCATCAGTTCATGGTGATGAGAAGCCTAAGAGACCGTGAGGAGAGCAGAGGAGATAACCACTATGGTAGGAAAAAAAACACCTCAAGAAACCCGTATATCATATTGTATGATAATTAGCACACAACAAGTCTCAAAAATATCCTAAGCCAACAATAAAAAACAAAAAACAAAACCCTTACAATGCATGCACACACATCATGTTATGATTCTCCACGAGTAAGATCTCATGAAACTGCCTTTTGTATTCTTCATTCTTGCTTTAATTCTTTTTAGCAGTCAACCATGATGCTAAAGAAATACTTGGATCATTATGGCCCGCCAAGCAAGTTGCTTGGTGGGACAAATTAACAACAAGGACTTGTGAATTTTGATGATGCTGTTGAATGTAGCTAGTAATTATCTTGTTATAATTGTACCTTTTGAGCATGTGAGTATTAACGGGAAGAATATTGTCAGAGCTGCCTGATGAGACCACTTTTTCTTGGTTGTTTAGCCATATTCGGATAAAAAGATAAATTCCAAAAGAACTCATTTGATTTGTATTTTTTTGTTGGTATGTTAAGGATTTGTTAAACATATTTACATATGAAAGTAGGAATGGTGGTCAAATTTTTTATGTTATTTTAATCTCAACTCATTTGCACAGCATAAAGAGTTTTGAGATCCCAGATTTTTACTAATTTCTTTGGCCATCAAATTACATTTTAGATGTCTTTTTTTATGGTAACCAAGAAATATTATGGATTAAAGCTAGCCATTGAAACATCTTAGATATCTTAAATTCAATATTCATAATGCAGAGTAATTAATTGTAGTTCTTAAATTTATAACCATACGAATTGACAAATGAAATGAGTTTTTTTTTATGATTTCTTTTAATTACAAAAATCTAAGATTCAATTCTCATTTCATTTCTTATAAAGTTTGAATATAAATTGAGAATAGTGTGCTAAAGAAAAATAAAAAGACAAAGATGTTTGATAAAATTAAAGATCAATTTCTTTATTGAAGGAGATGTGAATACACAATAATACTTTTATTTAATCAATAAACTCCGTCGGTAATTTCGTTTGTAAGCCATTAACATTGATCATCATGTTAATTACAGAGAGAGTCACCAATAGAAAATTCCATTGGTATTTTTTAGAGAGCTTTGAAACTGTCCACTTCTCAATTGCAATGTTGATTATTTTTTCAAAAAACAAAAGCACTAACAGATTAAAAAGTCATTGGTGTTATTTAGCAGGTTTCTAAAAAATTTCAACTCATTTGCACAATATAGAGAACTTTGAGATCCCAGATTTTCACTAATTTCTTTTGCTACCAAAGTATATTTTAGATGTCTTTTTTTACGGTAACCAAGAAACATTATGGATTAAAAATATCATTAAAAAATCTTAGATATATTAAATTCAATATTCATCTTAGATATCTTAAATTCAATATTTCGTAATGGAGAGCAATTAATTGTAGTCCTTAAATTTATAACCTTATGAACTGAGAAATGAAATGAGTTTTTTTTTTATAATTTCTTTTATTACAAAATCTAAGATTCAATTCTCATTTCATTTCTTGTAGAGTTTGAATATAAATTGAGAAGAGTGTGCTAAAGAAAAATAAAAATACAAAGTTGTTTGATAAAATTAAAGATCAATTTGTTTATTGAAGGAAACATGAATACACAACAATACTTTTATTCTGTCAGTAAACTCCATCGGTAATTTTATTAATAAGATATTAACATTGTTCATCATGTTAATTACAGAGGAAGTTACCAACAGAAAATTCCATCGGTATTTTTTAGAGAACTCTTGAACTATTCACTCCTCAATTACACTGTTAATTATTATTTTAAAAAAATAAAAGCACCGACAGATTAAAAAGTTGTTAGTGTTATTTGACAGGTTTCTAAAAAAATTCAGTTAAATTAAAAATTTAAATTAAATATTACAGACAGATTAAAAAGTCATCGATAATATTTAATGGTTTCTGAAATTTTTTTATTAAATTAAATATTACTAATGTAATATTTAAAAATATTAATATTTAATTATCTGTCGGTAAAACACCATAATAAAAAGTCTAAAATCCCCAATTTCACAACAATCAAGACTCCTTTCTTCTTCTTCTTCTTCTTTCGCATATATAAAAAATATCAATATCCATTTCTTTCTCTTCTCTTCTCTTTTTTACTCCTTCTCTTCTGTTACATGCTCAAGTATATATTTTTCTTTTTTTTAATTAATAAACTTTATTTTTTTTATCTTCTTAGCTTCACTTGAAACTACATCAAGGTAAGATTTTTTTCTTCTTTTTTCAAGTTTTTGTTTCCACTATATTTGTTTTTTTATTTTTTTTGTTCTTAATAAATGTATGAATGTTGTTGTGGGATTCTTTTTTCCATATGAGATCAATTTTTAGTTGATTTATTTATATGATTTTTAAATTTTTAGCAATTGTAACTTTATTTTTTTCATATGAATTTTTTTAGATGAATTTACCTTTTCTATTATTTATTTGTTGTAAATTTGTTGGGTCGATTTTCTTTTTCTTTTTCTTTTTCTTCAAGTGTTTTGAGTATTATATAGTGTTAATTTATATTAATTTAATTATTTTATAGCTTTGTAAAATAGATTTTTAAAAATATTTTAAAATAATTACCGATAGAATTATATATGGATTTACCAAGAGAAGTACTGATAGAATGAAGCGGATAATTTTTTTGCATGTTTTTTCCATTGCTAAAATAATTTTTTTTATTATCAACAGACTTACCGACGAACAAAAAATTACTGACGAAAGATTCATCGATGGAGCATTTTCGTTAGTAATTTTGTTAGTAAATTAATTACCAACAGAATGATAGTGCAAATATCAATGAAAAATTCTGTCGGTAAATATAAAGATTGTAGGAGCGACTTTTCTATAACAAAAATTTCCTTCTTATCATGAATCACCATCTTGAGGTGAGATTTCTTGTAAGAAATATGCAGTATCTAGTGTAGCATGAGAAGTAAAATATAAGTCAATATCAATGGTTCCTTTTACATATCTTAAAATGTGATGAACCATTTTTAAATATATAACAATCGAAGCATGCATGAATTGGGAGACAAAGTTAACATTGTATGAAAGATCAGGTCATGTGAGTGTTAGGTACTATAAGACACCAACAAGTCCATGAAAAGAGTGGATCTTACAGTAACATGTCATTTGTTGTGATCCTAGTCTTAACTTAAAGTGGTGTTTTCATGGGTATACATTCCACAATATAAGCTTCTTCAAGGATGGTAACAACATAATGTTATTGGGAAAGGAGGAGAACTTTGTATGTGTGAGTGTTCTCAATTCTAGGAAACTGATGAATTGATCCCAAATATTTCACTGTAAATTTTAAACACAAAATATATTAAAGTTCATAACCAGAGTAATATAAGACTTTGTGAAAATTATATCAACATAAAAAATTATTAATGTATTATAATTAGCGTAAAAGATAATTAGAGATGGGTCTACAAGGCTCTAAAAGAAATTATGTTTAAGGAGTGTGCCAAATTGATCAAACCAAGCATGATGTAAGAAGATATGATGGATATTGAAGATTTATCATTCTCAAAGGTTCTATGTCTTTTGAAATTAAACTATGTAAGAAGCTTTTTTTTACATTAAGATGATGTATGGATCTTTTTTGAACTAATTTTATGGTTATAACAATGCACATAGTTTGAAGTTTGATAACTAGATAGAAGATCTTGATATAATCCAATCCATCAACTTGGTGATATACCTTTTTGGTACCACTCGAGCTTTAAAACAATCTAACGAGCAATTGAGTTTGATTTTTGGTTTGAGAACCCATTTAAATTTAATGACATGCATGGAAGTTGTGCAAGGAACAAGTTTCAAAGTTTGATTTTTTGGAGAGCCTCAAGTTCCTCTTCCTAACATATGGTTGGAGGCTCTCGTGTCTAATGTCCATTATTTTTCAATTATAGTATTCTTCAAAGTGAGAGCTATAAGGGCTTATAGAATATCTTTCATATTGAGTTCATCATTTTAATACTTAAAAAGATATCTTTTCAATATAACCTATATAACTATAATATTGATAAGTTTCTTCTTGATATAATTCTTGTATGCAGGTGCCATGTTGTTCATCAGGTAGGGGGAGGAATTCTTATTAGGGGCCTATAGTAAGTTTGGAAGAGTAGTTATAATTTCTATCTTTAGGTTATTACACACAAAAGCCTTTACAAGTAGATATGAACTTGTCTTTGTTCCTATCATTTCTTAAAGGGAACTATTGAGTTCATTGTAGCTTTTGTCCACAAACACTAGTTATGGAGTGAATGAGTTTGAGTTATTTATATGATTGATAAACCAATTGTTTCTTTGATTAAGACATATGATAAACCAATTGTTTCTTTGATTAAGACTTTGTAATTGTAAGACTGACTCAGAATATAAAGGTCTTTGTAGTTTTAACATGGTAGCAATGAAAGTTTTATATGGAGGGCCAAGACTACTGAGAAGGCAACAACTTTTTTTATTTTTATTTTAGAGAAGTTTCTTAATAATGGCAAAATTATCATATAAACCTTTGAAGATACTTATATTTTCTTTAATGGTTATATCATTTTTTTTGTGAAAATATGTAACTCGTTGTTGTCTGAGAATAAATTTATATTCTTATGAATCTTTTGCATAATCATTTTTGAGAGTATTATAGATAGCATAGGATGTATCTAAACCCAAAGCAAGACTGAAGACTGAATGTTTCTTTTAAAAGCATCTCAATTATCCATCTATAAAGAAGATAAGATAATCTGTCTTTTACTAGACAATGTATTCTTCAGTTAGTTTTGGTGAAAATGTCTAAATCTGTGGTGTTATTTGAGTCTAGTGCAATGTACTTAATGGGGGTTGGATATTCTTTAGTGAGATGCCCAGGCTCTTGACTTTTTGCAAGAGCTAAGGCTTGTTAATTTGTAGGCTTGAGTTTGAGGGTAATAACATTGTCAATATTAAAAGACGTTGTTGTCATGTTGCAAGGTTTTGCTGAGATTTTTGTATGTTCACACAAGCTATGATATCATAAAGAAAAAATGAAAGAAAAAGTTGCTTGCTAATAAGATTAGTTTCTTTAGTGAAGGAGACATGAATACATAGCAGTATTTTTACAGTGCTTGAGCAGTTGGTATTTAAGATAACAATAAAATATCAATTTGAATAGATTATGTGTAAATAAAATCTCTGGAATGTGATCTGTTACTTTGACTGATAACATTAACTAACATGATTTGAGCTGATTTGTTTCCAATATATGTTCTACTATAAATTACCATCCTGAGGTGAGTTTACTGCTGTTGGGACTCCTTCATCAGTCAACTTCTCTTCACTGACATAGGCTTATTTGAGGGAGTGTTTATCCTCGTCATTGCAATTGTTTCGGGTCTCCCTGTCTCTCCAGTTACTCCCACAAATCATGCTAGGTTGGCGGGGTTCTGCTATTGTTAATATGTGCATTCGCCCATCATTCTACTGGTAATTTTTTTCAAAGAATGTATTTCAAGATTTTTACTTTCTTAGAGGATAGGAGTTTTTCCCCAGACAGAGCAGAAAAAAATTGAGAAAGAAAAAGGAAGAATTTGCTTCTTTATTTTTTTGGCTCCATGTAAAATCATAACCAAACTTTCTCAACGGAATCTTTGTGATTAATGGATAACAAGAAGGACAACAAACACCATTGCACCAAATGATACATTCCATGCTAGAAAATACAATCACATTTCTGGGCTTTCAATACATAATTCCAAGCATGCTAAGACAAGGTTTTTCAGGACCTTCTTAATACGCAACTTTAAAAGCAGCCACCACAATACCAAGCTTTGACCTATGATCATGGAGTCATGTCTTGATCCTTTATTGGAACCCAAATAAGAGTATCAGTAGCCAGAAAGTGACAAACAGCCGGTCCTGGTTTAATTTTGAGAACTTCAAAGGCCATATGGTCAGGACTCCAAGCTGATGTGTTCAGGTGGCATACGGTTACCGCTTTCACTTCTGCGCCATCAGCAGCGATTAATGGAACCACATAAACCTCTGTGCCTTCGATTACATGGCAATAATGTACTGCATAAGGATATCTGATCTTATGACACACCGCTGCTTTATGTTCTCCCCTCATTTCCGCCTTCGCCGAAACTGTATACTCTTGCTTCTTGCCTGGTTCAGTTGAGAGTACCTGAACATTTTGGCCAAGCCCCGCAACATTAAAATCAATTAATGACTCTAGAGATGTAGCACAATATTTTTCTTCTCCTTCCATGTTCGGGCTCTCGCAGTATCCTATTTCGTCACTGATAATCTCAGCCTCTTTTGAGTTGACTTGTAGAGAAAAGTACTTCAAAATCTCCGGAAATTTGTCACTTGAAAATGGTATAGACTCTGCGACTCGACGAGGCAAGAAACTAACCTTGGTTCCACTGTTAGTAAAAAGCAATTTCATCTTTTTACCTGGATGGAGATCGTTGTACAAGTAGAATATTGTTGAGTCGGGGAGAGCTGATTTTGCGGCTTTTTTATGGTTATCTGCTCCATTATAGTTTTTTCCATATTTTTCACGAGCATCAACGCTAATGTTTTCGCCATTAGCGAAATCTCTGATCACTGAAGGATAATAACCAGGCTGTAGAGTATCTCGAAGTGCTTTTGGCAATGGAGTGTTGGGCAACCTTGAGAACCAATACTTCTCAGTGGGTGGAGAATTATCGCCCTGAAGGAAGCTGGGCACTTTGGTTGGTAAGCGGACAGCAGTGGGAAAGGAAAAGTGGAGGGAGAGAGCTAGAAAGAAGATCAGGAATGGTGCACCAGAAATGGCTGGAGACATTTTTGACATTAGTAGATTGATGATTGATCGAGTATACTGAAGTACAGAGCCAAGTGACGTTATTTATAGGGAGGGGGAGGGGATCAGGGCAACGTTCGCATGTTACTTTAATAATTAAATTAATATTTTTTTTGAAAGAAAAAAAAAAGTTGAAAGGTTCGGTGGCATCACTGCAGCATACTCTCATATAAATAGTGTTTTTTTTTTATCCCTTTTATATCATTTTAGCATTTATTTATTTTCAATTGCATGCTTGGTTAAATGGGATTTTGGGCTCTTTATGTATCAAAATGATGTTCTAGCATTGAATTAAAACTTTATTTGGCAAGATATGGTTAAGTTTTGCTGGTTAAAAAATTAAATTTTTTAGGATCAAATTAATTTGACAAAACAACAAATCTGAATCTCTCTTTTGTAATTAGTTTTTTTTTTTAAATTAGCTTAAGTTTTTTTTTAATTTTTGTTGTCTATTTAATTATTCGAATATGTGTTCTAAATTAAAACTTTATTTTCTTTACATATCATATCAATTTAGAGAAGAATTATTTGGTTGGCCATCTACTAATAATTAAAAAAGTTATTATTAATGTCAATAAGTAGTGTTTTTCTATAAATATACTGAAAAAGTTGATCATGGTTTGTTTATTTTTTAATTTTATTGATTTTTTTTTATTTTTATAGTGATTTTTAGATATTTTGGATTAGAAATAAGTTTATCAAGTAATCATTAAAAAGAATTACTATATCTAATAAAAAAGAATATAAACTAGTGAATTAAATAATGTATTGTCTACAATGGTAGGTAACTCATTGCAAGTTTAAAAAAAATAAAGCTTCTATTACATCTAAAAAAAAATATACAATTATAAATACTTGGCCTTATTTTTAATAGGCTAAGTGTGTTAAGTACCTAGCCCGATGCATTAATTTATTTTGGGTTTTTATTTTTTTAATTTTAACTTATTTTTTTTATTTTAATTTATTTAAAATGTACTACATATATTATTTTATTAATTTTTTTATATCATTGAAGATGAACAAAAACTTTTATCTAAGACAAATAAAATTGAGAGAAAAAAAGTGAAAAGTAAAACAAGAATTAAATTTATAGTTTATATACTAACTTATCTTTCTATAAACAATGCTAAAGATTCGATATACTCAAATAATTGATATCACTGACCTGGAGGAAAGGGGGACACCTTTTTGGGTGACGGGACAGAGTTAGCCGCCATTGTCCTGTGGCTTGTAGACAACAGTCGAAAAGTCCATGTCGAGGGAGAGAGTACCATAGCAGACCAGGATCATTGCATGAGAAGAAGCTGGAGACCTTTTCTTTTAACAAGTGGATTGAAGGTGGTGTAAAATAATGATTGGTAGATAATGTAATAAAATGTCGAGAATACAGTTATTACCCTGTTTTTTGGAAATTTGAAAAAAAGAAAACTAAAACAAAGTTTTCAATTTTTGAAATATATGTTGATTTTGAAAACACATTTTAGAGTTAATCTACAGATTTTCTTTTCAAGTTTTCTGTATTTTCAAAATAATTAAAAGACATAAACAATCTTTTCTTTTCTTTTCTTTTATATACAAGCATTATTTAGCAATGTAAAATATTAAAACTAATTTTTTTTATATGTATATTTAACTAATGTCACAAACTCTAAGTATTGTTGTTATAAATCTAATATAAACATTTTTCAATTAATTATACAATTTTTCAATAAAAGATTATCACAAATATAACATATTAGGGCTTAACATGTGATACCGTACATAGAGTTTTTCCATGTGAAGAAAAACAATTTAAAAATTCCAAGTTAAATCTTGTCTGTCGCATGGCCTCACCCACAAATACATGCATATATGTCTGACAGGATGAGAAAAGAGAGTAAGATAGAAATCAATCTGCACAATTCTTGATATACAGTAGAAGAATAAGAAGAAAAAAAAATCTCTAGTCCCAAAAAACACAACAATTCTTCATATATATATNAACACAACAATTCTTCATATAATATATATATATATTTAATTTGGTTGATAAAACAAGCAACTCGAGTATTTTAAAATGAAAATATTTCAAAAAAAAATATTTGAAGGTTAAAAACTTGGATCTTAATTTTTTTATTATTAAAAAAAATATAAATTAAATAATTAAATTGTCTATTGTGATAAGCAACTCATTACAAGTTTAAAACAATAAAGCTTCTAATATTTCTAGTAAAAATAAATAAATAAACGAATAGGTATCTTTGACTTTATTTTTAATAAGCTAGGTGTGCTAAGTACCTAGGTCTACATACCGGTCTATTTTAGTTTTTTTTCTTTTTAAATTGATTCTTTTAAATTAATTTAACTAAAATATATTACATGTGATAATTTATTAAATCTTGATTTTTAAATCATTGAAAATGAATAAAAATTAGTCAATAAGTAATGAATCATTTATCAAAACTTGAAGTATATTAAAAATAATAGAGTTTTCACTAAATAAAAAAAATCTAAAGACATGCATACTTGGCCTGCTATGCCTACATGTCTAGTTTTATTTATAATATGCTAAGCATGCTAGGTAGCTAGGTTTATTTAGCTTGTTTTGAGTTTTTTTATTTTAATTTTAACATAATTTATTTTTTAAAATAATTTATTTAAAATATATTAAATGTATTATTTTATTATTCTGAATTGATTGATTATCTTATGTAACAATGTTTTATAAAGAAGTAGATGTTTTATAAACTTTATAACCTACAAAGACCATCAATTAGTATATTTTATCTCTAGGTTTCATCAAAGATTATTTCGACACACATATATGCATACACCCATGCATATAATATCTCTTATATGTGTGTATTTTATTCATATCTTTGCATGGTAATAATGTTATAATAAGATATTCATTCCATCTTTATTAAAAATCATCAATAAAAAACTAAGTCATTATAACATTAAAAATCATAAATGAAAACTAAGTCATTACGATACTAAAAAACATCAACAAAAATAAATTATTATGATAATGAAAATTATCAATGAAAATTAAGTCATTACAATACTATAATTCATCAATAAAAACTAAGTCATTACAACATTAAAATCATTGATAAAAACTAAATCACTACAATGTTTTTTTTCTCAAGTGCATGCATAAAAGTCAATACCAAGTTCTTTTCCTAAAAGATCATACCATAACTTATTTGTAGACATCAAACACATCACAATTTATCTTCAAGAGTAGATGAAGCAAAATTAACATGTAATGTCTCCAATTTATTACAATCTCACCCATTATATTTATGAAGGCATCTTTTTCCAAGATGGTCAAAACCTATGTCTCTTCTCAACCAAACATACTTTTGTGTTTTTCAATATGATATCATTAATTTCTCATCTATTATAACATAGCATAATGCATTATACACATTTCAATTTAATTTATGAAATTCTACTAGTCATGTTCAAGAATCATATTTATTTTCATAATCTCTTCTGGTTAATCACTATGTTGTTAAGTGGTATTCAATTAAATTCAAGCACTTACATTTCAAGGATTTTCTTTTCTAAGTCTTTATACTGATTGAAACATAGGATATTTTTCCAAGTGTTCATGTTATCATTCTCAATCATTTCAGTTAAAATCATTAAACATAAGTTACATGTGAACTTAATTTATACAATCTTGTTTGTTTTTCTATGGATGTTCATTATGCAAAGGAGTTTCCTTCATTTTTCTCTCTTGGCTGAACATGTTATCTCATTTCCTTCAAGTTTACTAATGTAAATAATCACTTTCACTCCAAATTTGTCTATGTTAACAAGCATTAATCATACATCAATCTTATATGTAAGTCCTTATTAGTGAAATGCAAAAGTTTTAACTCAAAGTATGAAGATACATATAAGTAAAACAAAAAGAGAGAGAGAGAGAGAGAGAGAGAAAGGTTAGTGTATAAGGATGAAATTAGAGACTAACATAGGAAAAATAAAGGATAAAAAGACTAAATTGAAAAGACATGAACAAGTGAAGATGAGGAGATACCAAAAGATTCAAGGGATAAGGAGTTTTAAAAAGCAAAAAACATAGCTAGGAACAAACCCAACACCTTCCTAGATTAATATTTAATACTTTGGGTAAGTTTTATACAAAAATACTAGCTCTTAGATTAGGGTTCTTAAGGGATTTTTCTGGGGTAGATGGAAAGTGAGGATAGAGTGTGAAATTGAGGTGAAGAAGAATTGATAATATTTTTATTTTTTTTAAAATAAAGAATAAGATAAGTAAAAAAGGTTTGAAAACCTTTAGCCAAACATGAAAAAATGATGGGGAAAAACTTTTTTGATGCTGATTTGTGTGTGCATGTTAAAATAGCAAACGTAAGATCATAGGAGAAATTATTGTGTGCTAAAACTTAAACATATAAACAAATTCATATGGTGTATGCTTTTGTGAAGTTTTTTTAAATGTTTACGATAAAAAATTATTATTGTTGTGAAAATGAAAAATTTTGTATGTAATGATGATAAAAAGAATGGAAAAAATGCATGAAAATGATAGGTTGTGTTAGGCTGACAAAAACAAAAATATGGATAATGTTGCTAGCTAACTTGTGATAAGAAATTGGACTACTTAAAAGCAGAATTTGAGATGTTATCCTTCATAAAAGTTGTAGATTTAGGTGTTTTATTTTTTATAGGATTAGATTTACCCAAATCAAAGTTATAAAACCCTAGATATCAATAAGAACCTGAAGATAGGTCAGGCTAAGAACCATTGGCCATAATATACATTAAACCTTAAACTAAAAATTAAGATCTATAAATGAGCAAATTTTAGTCGATGACTACAAGGAAAATATCATTAGTGATGTTAGATTTTGCAAGAAACAAACATTATATAATTTGAAGTGATAAAACTCCGAATATGGATAAAACTGTAAAGAAAGGTTAGGTTATATGTTAAAGGACAAACGTACGTGCCATTATATTTCAATGAATTTAAGTGTGTAAATGAAAGAACTAGGTTTAACCCTCTTCCCTAAAGTTATGTATTTGTGTCTTACCTTAATAAATAAATAAACCCTAAAAAAACTATTTTTTACAACTCTAATGGGGAGAAAAACAACAAACAATGATCCGATGCATTGTCATGCATTGTTCAACAAAATGAGTTTTAATATGAAGTTTAAAAGAAGTGTTTCTTATGTAAGGAGTGAGTACGTAGATTTCAAATAATGCACTAGCAGAAAGTATCCATATGATTTAGGGGAAACATTGGAAAAAAGATCTTTTATCGGTGCAACTTACTTGACTAGAGAAAAAGGTAAGTAAAATCTCACTTACAACTTATGATGTTGATTTAAATTTTCAGTTGAAATCATGAATGCTAAGACTGTAAGGAATATGGATGAATCATAAATGTGATTTGAATCATTGTAATTGAGTTCTTTTGCAATGAACAAAAGCCAATGTTAAGATCATTTTTAAAGTTTTCAAAAACCAATATAATTGAGTTGTTTTTGCAATAAAAAAAGCCAATGTTGAGGTCATTTTTAAAGCTCTCGCAAACCAATGTAATTATGAACAAAAATTAATATTAAGAATGTTTCTGAAGTTTTGAAAAACTAATGTAATTGAGTTTCTTTCACAATAAATGACAGCCAATGATAAGGTTTATTTTGAAGTTCTTTGAAACCTATATGATTGAGTTGCTTTCATAAGGTACGAAAGCCAATATTGTAATTGTTTTTGAAGTTTAATGTAATAAGGTACGAAAGCCAATATTGTAATCATTTTTAAAGTTCAGCGTAAAAGCTGGTTATATTCTAATACGACTAATAATAATAATAATAATAATAATAATAATAATAATAATAATAATAATAATAGATAAATAAATAGTAAGCAAACATTTGGTAGGGCATAATTAAACAAAAGAAAGTTATAAGGCATAAATTTATAGAGAAAGAGAGAATGGTGACAAATTTAGGAAATACTAAACAAAAGGGGTCGATGTGTAAATTTAAAAGATAAGACTATATAAATGCTCATTTTTTTCTTTGCTTGGCCGATGGCTATAAGCAATAAGAGAGGAAAAGAATTTGTGTGATTTTTAGTTGTTTCCTTGTAAATGTTTTATATATGTGTGTGTGTGTGTGTATATATATAAGAAGTTAATTAGAGTGATTAACACTTAGAAAAAAGAATTAAAAGGGGTGAGTTAGTGCTTGGAAGTTGTTTTGAGGAAGAAAATCTAAGGCTAGGGTTTGGAAAGGGAGAAGAAAGAAACTTGAATTTTTCTTGCATCTATTCCTTCAGTCTTTATCAAAGTAAGTTGAAGAACATGTTTAGAATGATTAATTGTTATAATTTTGTATTTTGATGAAGAAATTAAATTGCTATGATTATGTGAATTTGGGGATTTATGGTGTTAATATTGAAATGATGTAATTTATATTTGAACCTATATTAGAAAACATAAATTATTAATGGGTAAGTCTTTAATTTAGAAATGGAAGAAATAAACCCCTCCCCTGTTTTTTGTTATTGGTCTTAGCAAAAGAAGTTTTGGAAGGTTGAAGAATTTAATGCAATTGTTTAGGAATTTTAAGAATTTATGGGCTTATAAATATTAATACAATATTCACCTTTTTCCTTAAAGGAATTTCAGTCATGACATATATAAAGGAGGAAAAAGAATTTTGACTTGGATTTTGTTAATTTAAAAGAGTGATTTTAGATGAATCAGATGGAATGTTAGAGAATTAGCAAGTTAATTTTGATAAAAGGTTAAAAAGAAGAATTTTATTCTTCTTAACTTAAAATAAAATGAAATTTTTGTTATTTGTTTATGAATAATAATTGACATGTTAATTTCTGTACTGGTGTAGAAGAGGTCACAAGATCTAATTAGCAACAGGGAGCCAATTCACACCCACAAACTCTAGGTAGGTGTTAAATATCCTATAATAAATTAATTGTTTAATTTAGTATTTTAGAAGAAATTTCCTTTGATTGTAATTTTAATGTACAAATTATGAAACAAAAAAATAGAAATAATATCCTGTTATATGGGCATGTCAAAAGATTATTTCTTGGTTAATGAAAATAATGCCTTGTTAATAGGTGTATTGAAAGATCATTTTATAGTTACTGAAAATAACACCATGTTGAAATTGGCATATTGGTTGAACAATTTTTCTTTTCTTTCTTACCTAAACTTCAGATATATATACTAATTAATAGATAACCTGAGAAAGTCATATCCTGATTAATGAAGAAGATATCCAGTAAAGGATTGGCCAAAAAATGAAATTTAGATTAAATTAATATATTGATGATAAATACATCATTTAAAGCTAGTGTGTGTATTGTTGTGTATGCTTCAAATAGCCTTTGTTTAAATTTTTTATTATTAATAAGTATAAATTTTGTAGTTTTTACCAAATGTTCACATGTTATATAAATATATTATTAGGTACATCTCACTCTCGAGTTGGAAAGTAGAAGTATAAATAAAAATCCTTGTTTAAGTTAATTTTTGTATTGGAAGTATTGATGTTATATTTTATATTGCACATATCTTAATAAATTTTAAAATGTTTAAATTATTCTTTTATCGAGTATGTAATTTAGAAGAATGCCCTTACTCTAACTAGTAATATAGTTTTGTGGTATTTATTTTTGAATGTGTTTGTGTCCTAAGAAATTAATGTTATTGTAAATAAATTAGGTTTAAATGATGTATATGAAATCATACAATGTTAACTATAAAAATAAAACTAGAGAGAATATGGAAATTGATGTGTATTGTGGAGTTGTGATGTTTATTACTACTAGGATGAGTTTGTGATCATTATTTACAGGTTTTGATTTTATGTCAATAACTTGGTATTGAAAATACAAACGAGACCCTACCAAAATTTTTAGAAAATATTTACTTGAAGAGAAACAAATTAACTTTTTTAAATAAGTTTTTTTTTTGCCTTGAAATTCAAAAACAATATGTTGGGGTTGTTAATATGTAAAAGTTTAATGTTGAGAGTAATTCTCCCTAAATTATGTGGAAATCAATGGGATGGAGATGGTTTGCCAAGACAAAACCATTATGGTAAAATCTTTATACATTGTTTAGGATTAAGTATGTTTTGGTTGTTTTATAAATGTATAAGTAAATATTGTATGAATACCCAAGCTACCCTGAAAATGATAATAAATTGAATTGAAGGATATTTTTAAGGCCATTGATAAGTTATTGTGATATATTTGATAACTACGTAAATTGAAGTATACTAACCAATTTAAGATTTAGGGTAGGTCATACACATGTTAAGTGACATGACTAAAAGATTAATATCTTCTCCCAAGTGCAAGAGTGTTGAAGTAATAAATAACTCTGCAAGACCGAGGTCGAACCACAGGGAGGTTAATTGTATAAATTATAGATAATAATAATATAACAACAACAATAGTAATAATAGTAGTAGTGGTAGTAGTAACAATAAAGATTAACGTAAGGATTAAACAATGATAACAACAAATGTCAAGGTTAGAGGATCCATTAATGGTATGTCAAACAAGTATAATATAAACTCTTATTACTCAAATGGAAACCACACACAAAGGAGGTTCCAATCAGATTATAAATTGTTAACATGATTACATTAGTTATCTTGTTCGAATAATGTTAATACTTATAAATATTGTGAGGCATTCATGATTATAACTTATGTTAACAATAAATTAAATTCCTTTCATAGCTCAGGTGTCGATTTTACTATACGGTTGGACTATGAAAGTGTCAAGTATTTGTTATACCAAATGTTATACAACATAAAGCAAGATTAGTCATTTAACAAGCAAAGTATTAAAGAGTAAACAAGATAACAAATATAAAACATGTTAGTATCAAACATTAAAGTACATGTTAAGTTTACACTATACTTATTCTTACACCATTAGTATAACCTTTTCACTTCTACATAATAAACTTAATCAAACATAATGAAAGAAAGAAAAAATAAATAAACAAAATAAGAACATAAATAAAATCAAACCTAACTAAGTAAAGGAAAGGAAATAAAAGGCATAAACAAGATATTAATGAAAATAAAACTTAAAAATACAAAAGAATACAAAGAGAGAAAGCAAAAACATGATCATGATCCGGAGATCAAGATGCCTAAATGCATGGTAAATGCCTCCTTTTATAGGCCAAAATTGAAAACTATTGATTTGATAACTAATTGATGAGTGGGTGACCAACTCTTGACTTGGTGACAATCCTTATCTTCTTTTGTCTGCCCAAAACATCATTGTTAACATCAGAATTGGAATAACTTGAAAACATAAAAGTTGTAGGAAATTATTTCAAAATTTCAAGAAAAAATTGGAGGTCATTTGGACTTTTAGAACTCTAGATACGAGCTAAACACTGAACAGTATTTGGGTTGCAGGACAGATTTAGACTTCTTCATTATTGCTACAATTTGAAATTGAAAATGGCCTTATTAAATCTTACGCTTCATATGAAAGTTATAGGTTTATGTCTCACCTTTCCATCCATATAAGGTAGACTTAAATCCAAGATCTACAACTCTAGATATGAGTCAATAACTGAACAGTGTTGTGGTTTAGACTGCACCGACATCTCTTTTCTAAGTTTGGCCATCTTTTTGTCGTTTTAATTTTAGTTTTTAAACTCATCAATCAATCATTTTATTTATATGATAGGCCTTCATTTAAAATAAAAATTTACCATAAATTAAAGGTATTTTATATTATTAGATATATTATTATAAAACATGCTTTAGTTAAGGAGTTATTAATACTTCAAATGCAAAATGATAATATAGAACCTTGATAAAAATATACTTTTAAGTATTAATCACAACCCCCAATCATCTTATTACTAGTTCTTAATATCAAAGTGTTAGAAAAACAATTTGTGAATTCCACAAAGTAAGGTATTCGTCATTCAACTTCCATTAATCTATCTAGATAAATAAACTCTCATTAAATTTATATATCTGCTCAATTCCTTTTAAACAAGATGTTAACAAACCTTTCTTTTGTACTCAATATATCAACACATAGTTATAGGGCTTTACTTGGAAGAAAACAAAATTCTTATTCTAATGTTTAAGGTTAACTTCCTAGGGAAGATATTTTTTTTCTTTTTCTTTTTTTTAAATATATATACATGTAACTTAAAATGCAATGTATTTTTAACTCATGTAACAAGCTTTTGGCTAGTGACTCCAAAATTAGTTGGTCTTAGGGCATTAGATGTTAAGACACTCTTACGAGCTTTGTAACTCAGGTTACCGATACTGATATGTAGACAGTGTAATGTTTGGTTCCCTTAAGCTTTTCTCTCCAACCCATGTAACAAGTGTTACACCAATAGCGTCCAAGTTAGTCGACTTTAAGGTATTAATTTTTTAAAACACCCATTCAGGTTTAATTGCTTAGGTTAGGGAGGTTACGAAACTAAACTTATCTATATTTTTATTATCATCATTCTTTTTTTTCTTTTTTTAAATTATATACTATCTATTTCCCTTAGTTGTTACCTTTAATAAAAGAATATAAATAATGTAATAATCCAATATGCAACCCACAATTATATGTTAAAGTGTGTGTGAAAATTAAAGTTTAAGAATATATGTTAAATAAATATATAAGCAGAATTAAGTGATAACAATGTTAGAGTTTATAAACCTGAATATTTCAAGAAGTATTATGATAGACCTTGTTAAAAATGGTTACTAACATGCATCTCAAGAGTCACTTTAACAAAAGAGTTTCTTTACTCTACCATCCTAGTAACAATAATTTTGTTCATGCTTTATGAAATAGAAAATAAAATTAGTTAATTTTTAAAAAAAAAACTACTACCCTCTCCTCCTAACCAAAATGAGATATTATCCTTAATGTTCTAAGGTAGAAAGATAGAGTATATAAGACATCACCTGAAACATTGAATATTGACAAACCTAAAACACACTTAAAAAAATACAAGAAATAACAAAACATAAATATTATGCTATTAATAAAACAAAAAGACACAAGTTTTTACAAACTAAGACTCAAATCGCATTTATGATTGTGACTCATATCTTCTCTTGGTTTTACATCCGAGAACGACTTAAACACCCTCTATGGTTAGGGATAGGCTTCCTATCCAGTTTTCTTAACAACTAGCAAACATGAACTTTTTTAGTCAAATTCCCAAGACTATATCAAGCATCTTCTTTATGGAAATGGGGTCACAAATCATGAAATGAACAATGCAAATCTCTACTATGATAAGACTTAAGAGTCAATAGAAGATTATCTAAAGACTCTTTGTGTTTTGAAATAAATCCCACCTTTTGATAATTTTCATAGGTTTTGCAGAATACATGTGAATCCTTGAACATGGTGAGCTAATAAAATCCATTTTATAAGATTTTTGCAGTTATTTTCTTTGATAAGAAATGACTCCCACATGCTTTAGAGTGATAAAATTTAATAATACTACTTATCTCATTGTTAGAAATGCAACTTTGAAATATTTGATCAAGATAATATTTAAATAAGTAAGGGTCCTCCCAATAAAAAATTTGCACTTCGTTCAAAAACGTTTCTTTGTCTTGGGTACTCCAATGACTTGACAAATCTCATGAAGTAAGAAAATTGATATTTTTAGCAAACCAAGGCATTAAACTAAGAGAAAAATAAAGCTTTGTCAAGAAAGTAATCATCGACTAATGTAATGTCAAATATCAAATTTGTTGTCACTATTGATAAAAGATTTGCATCAATATTTTTTATGCCTTTTTTATCTGTGATTTCTTCCTGAAAATAAATCATTTGCACATCTTTAGATTCATTAAACATTGTTTTGCTCATGGTAAATTCAAATTGATCATAAACTAATTTGTCAATAAGATCTACTTCCTGTGAATCATTATCATCTTTTAGTTATTTGGAAATGTTGAAAATATTCATCTCTAATGTCATGTTTTCAAAATATAGCTTCATTTGTCCATTCCTACAATTAATTAATGCATTAAAAGTTGTAAGAAATGAACATCCTAAAATAACAGGAAATGAATTACATGCTTCAACAAGTTTTGTGTCCAAGACAATAAAATCCATAAGATAAATGAATTTATTGACTTATATTAACACATCTTTAACTATTTCTCTAGGCACATTTACAGATTTATCAACACATAAGAGAGTTATAGAAGTTGGTTTTAACTCACCTAGATTGAGACTCAAAAAAACTGAATATGTGATTAGTACTCAAAAGTGCATTTTTATCATAGTTTTATATCATCATTTTGCACTTGAAGTATCAATAACTCCTTAACTAAATTACGTTTTATAATAATCTATCTAATAATATAAGATACCTTTAATTTGTGGTAAATATCCATTTTAAATGTAAGCCTATCACATAAATGAAAGGATTGATTGATGACTTTAAGAACTTGAATTGCAAAGGCAAAGAGCTGATCAAACTTAGAAAAGAGATGTCAGTGCAATCCAAATCGGAACACTGTTCGGTAATTGGGTCATATCGGGAGCTATATATCTCAGATTTAGGTCTCACTTATATAGATGGAAAGTTAAGACATAGGCCTACAACTTTCATATGGAGCCCAAGATCTAAAAAGGTCATTTTCAAGTTCAAATTGTTCCAACAACAAAGAACCCCGAATCTGTCCTCCAGCCCAAATACTATTCAGTATTTTGGCCATATCTAGAGTTCTAGAAGTTGAAATGAGCGGAATGTTTTTACACAAGAAAGCTGAGATAATTTTCTAGAACTTTCATGTTTTTAAGTGGCTCTAATTTTGACGTAATCAATGATGTTTTAGGTAGACAAGAATAGATAAGGATTGTCACCAAGTCAAAGGTTGGCCACGTACTCATCAATTAGTCATCAAATCAATAGTTCCTAATTTTGGCCTATAAAAGGAGGCATTTGCCATGCATTTAGGCATCTTGGTTTTCAAATCAAGATCATGCTCTTGTTTTCTCTCTTTGTATTTTTTATAATGTTTATGCTTTGCTTTTATTAATATCAAGTTTATGCCTTTGATTTCCTTTCATTTACTTAATTAAATTTCATCTTATTTATGTTCTTATTTTGTTTATTTTGTTTTTCTTTCATTATGTCTAGCTAAGTTAATTATGTCAAGGTGAAAAGGTTACACTAATGGTGTAAGAATAAGTATGGTATAAACTTAATATGGACTTTAATATTTAATACTAACATGTTTTATATTTGTTATCTTGTTCACTCTTTAATACTTTGCTTGTTAAATGACTAATCTTGATTTATGTTGTATAACA